>LOEQ01005049.1:37684-47744 GCA_001685075.1 Bramus lutescens | reverse complement strand
GTGTGTGGTGGGAACAAAGAAGGGAGTGGGTTGAAGCATTTCAAATCCTGTAAGACCAAAGCAAAACCTCAAGTCTGTTAAGAATGAAAATGATCCTCAGTTATTCTATTTCAAAAAGGAAAGAAGTGGGACTCAGACTCAGAAAGCAAAATCAGAGGGAACTTGTCTGTATGGGAGAAGACTTATAAGAAATACTAAATGAAAGTCAGGACGTGAGAAGTACCAGAAACTATTATTTGGTAAATATCCTCAAGTCAGCCAATGAATGAACTGATTAGAAAGATAGATGGTGTCACATCCTTGCACAATTCTGGCGACTGACCTAACTGTGGTAGAGAGGGAATGAAGAGAGAACAGACACACACACAGAGAAAGGCTGGTATCAGGTGGACTGGGCTCTTTAACGGTGAAGCCACAGCAACCTGGATACATAGCTGAACAAGGATTCAGGGTTATTGCGTGTGGTTGAACAAGGAGGCTAATTATTACATAGAGATATCTAATAAAGGAGCCTGGTTATTATACACAGTAGAACAAAGAGGCATGTCTAACTGATCTCTGTAGGGATGCATTCTCTAGCTGGAACCATCCAAGGGAGAAAACTAAAGTGGAGATTTTCTGAACACACTGCCAGCAGTTTACTCGGACAAGTGGAAGGCTTTGCCATTTCCACCTCACCCTTCGAAGACTCTGTCATTTACGTGGAACTGAGGCCCTGCGGTGTTAAGATGGCCACAACCATTCCAAGAACACACTTTCCTTCAAGACTTCTTTCATTGCCTCCAGATGGGCAGGTGGCTGGCTGGCTGGCTGGCTTAGGAGGTAGGTGAATGAACGGATCAATAAGTAGATAGGTAGGTGGATGGAGGTATCCAAAAGGCTTCTTCACTGTTACATGCATGGAACTTTTCACAGATCTAGGCTACTAGATTTAGACTTCTGCCTAAAGCTGTCTTCCTGCAACTTTTTTTTTTACACCAGTGGTATTCCCCAGTCTCATCTCTGCTCTTCAGAAAAGTCTGTTCTGAATGCTTGACTTAAGTTTGTAATCTAATTACTGCTGTGACCTTCTTCATCATTCAGTGCTAGGATCAAACTCAGGGTGTTGCACATGGCAGGCGAGTACAGCACGCTTACAGTCTTAGTTGGTTTTTATGACTATTTTCTTGGTGTATGCTGTTTTTTATTTGTTGGTTTGATTATCCTTACCCACACACGTAGCGACCTTATCTGCCAGGAGCCTAGTGTATCAATGGTGCAGAATGACTCCTATGCCTTCTTGCACATGAAATATTCAATATCCCATGATAAATGGCTGTGTTGCACATTCTATACCGCTATTCCTCGAATACTGTGGTGAGTAACACAATGTCATCAATTCTGATATGTTTCCGGGGGTTTCTATAGTGAAAGGACTTCTGAGACCATCCCCTCAGCAAGGGGCTCTGACAGGAGCTCTGCTCTCACTGTCCAGCTTCCTGGCCTCCCAGGCTCTGGATCCCTTTCTTGTCACAAACCAGTAGGGATGTCACGCCTGTCCAATTCACGTATGTGTGTGAATGTCTCTGAAGAAAATCTTCCAAATGGTCTCTCCTTCACGGCAAAGCCTTACCTCTATCTGGCAGACAGCTTGCCTACAAGAACCCTGTCCTGATGAAGTTAGCGAAAACCATCCTAGCCTTTCTCAGAAGAGAACTCATGTGGTTACAAGTAATGGATTGGTGTGTGTTGTGCCCACAAAACAATGTATTTTGAAAATAAAATTACTAGATGAAAACGCTGAGAGCACTGTTGTGTCTGCGTTATACCTAAGACTCTGACAATGGGGAGAATGGGGGAAAAATGAGTCAGAAAAATCTGAAACAATTGAAGATTTTAATGCCAACTAATGGATTCTCAAAATAAGAGGTTTTGGCATCATACATTCCTTATGTCTTTTCTCATCCTGAGTAGATGTATATTAAATTCTTTCTCATGTTGAAACTTAGTAAACCCTGAAGTTCTGACTTTCCCCCAGAAGAAAGGTAAAAGGTGAGAAAAGGAAAAAAGCATCATTTTGCTAAGTTTCATAAGAAGCTCATTTTGTGTATGAAACTTTGTTTGTTCTGTGGATTTACCAAACATACTAGTGAAGTCTACAATGAATGTGTTTGGTAGACTGTACTAGTTTCGTATAGATGAGATATATACCATTGCAATCAGATTGTTAGAAAGAAGATGTTGTATGTTTTCATTATCTATTTAAATGGTTGCACTTCAAAAAATGCTTTCATAATTGAAATAGCAGCTGGAAATAAATAAGTCATAATTACATTGCTCATGGAAAAGTAATACTATTAGGAAATGAAGGGGAAGAACAATTTCTAAAGTGAGAAAAGGCTCATTTCTGTCTTTTTCATTTTCTTTTCTTTTTTTCTTTTTTTTTTTTACAAAAAAAGAGATAAATGTGGTTCTGCACTAAGAGGCTGATAAAAAAATCTGGAACAAAAGAGAGCCATCCTTAAAGGTGGGGTGGTTTTATTTGGAGAAAGAAGGAGATAGACATGACCTAGATAACTTGGGAGTAAACCATCACTTCCTGTGAATTTCTTTCATGTTAGGTAACCTGGATAAAACAATACATCTAGGTCGTGAGTGTCCCAAAGGCTCAGTGTGCAGCTCACATGGCTTCATCTATAGATTTCTCCCAGCATCAAGAATCATGCTTCATGCCCAGTTCTCCCATCACTAATTGTTTCCAGACAGCTCCGATCAGCAATTCTCCTCTAATTAGTAAGGATGCTTCAGCTTCCCTCGGGCCCTTACAGATGAGCTTGGGAGATGGTGAACATAAGATTCAATGGAAAAATCTAATTTTTTTCTCTATTGAAATAAAGGTATTAAAAGGTATGAGATGCAAACACAAGGGATTACTAAAAGAAAACAATAAAATATAGTTATTTACATGTGCAGAAATGTCCTAAAGCTTGAGGAAACAAAAATATTCTAAAAAAAAGTTACGAATGTATACTTAATATAGGAAAATTTGTACTAATTTCCCTCTGGAATGGATTTAAATAAATATGGTTCTTTGTTATTGTGTATGTGTGTGTGTGTGTGTTAGTGAGAGAAAGATTTTAAAAAGTATGTATAACAAGAGCTTATTTGTATAACTATTCTTAGCCTTTTTATAGAAGGCAGCATTTTCACATCTAGCCAAGCTTCAAAGCTTGTGAATAATTATTTAAAAACAACTTGAGGCTATAACATAAGCAATATTTCTCAAGTTCATGCTGGAAAACTTAGTGGGGAATTAGCAACTAAGGAAAACTCACTTTCTCTTAGTAATCTTTCTTGTGCTATAACTATGTAAATTAGCTTGTGCTCATAATCATGTTGGCCTAAAATACACTTGACTGGCTGTAAACATAAGAAACTGAAGAAATAAAAGATTAGATTAAAATAATAGCAAAGTGTATATAGTAATTACTACCTCAGCCCGTTCTTCTCATTACTACCTGAGATGTCACTAGTAGATATGAAGATAGATGTCATCAGTAGATATGATGACTGGTAACAAAGACATTTCTGCATATTCTTAAACAATAAATTGGCAGAGAGTCCAGTCACTATTGATAAATCCAAAGCTGAATTAAATATCATTGATGCTTTCACAAGGGTGTTTCCATTTCAAGTAACACAATAAATTTACCATTCCTTCCCCTTAAGTTTGTGTATTAAATATACAAAATAAGCTTAAGATTTTACTGTTCTGACAATTTCAATGTCTGAAATATATGTATGTGTTCTCATGTGGGCACACATGCACAAGCACATGCTTGAATATGTATGTCAGTGCTGACATGGGAATAGTGATCATCCGGAAGTCTAGATTGACCCTGTTTGACAAAGAGCAATGCTTTGATTTTTGTTTTGTTTTGCTGCTTTTTGAGACAGTTTCTCTGTGTAATAGTTCTGGCTGTCCTAGAACTCACTCTGTAGACCAGGCTGGCCTAGAAATCACAGAGATCCACCTGTGTCTGCCTCCTGAGTGCTGGGATTAAAGGCGTGCACCACCACTATCCAGCTAGTACTTGGAACTTTTACTTGCTATGCTCTATCTTGGTGTGGTCAGCAGGCTTCCCTTGGGTTAAGAAGTAACTGAACTGCTACTGTGGTGCCAGTCACTTTAGACAATCTTGTTCATTGTAGGAGAATGAGCTTCTGACTTTCAGTTATCATCAAAGAAAGATTAGTGAAGTTTTACTGTAGACCTTCAATAACTTTCTCAATCCCCAAACCAAGAGCCAGGTAATCAGCTGAGGTTTGTCTAACTATCTAAACACAAATGTCCCCAGGTGGATGTTACAAGTTTTATCTTGTGACGTTAAGTAATAAATATTAGGCATCAAAACGAGGCAGTAGACCAGTATCATGTGGCTGGCTCCTAGAGACTTTCCTCAGGTCAGCAGGAATAAGGTGTGAAAGTCAAAAAATTAAGGAGAGAGTGTTACAGGAATTATTCTTGGACAAAGCCATGATAAAGTGGCTATGTGGTTACTTCCTTACCTTAATGCAGGAGTACCTATGGTACTTAAAAACAGAACAAAACACTACCTAATAGAGATACATATATTCCTGGAGTTTGGAGCTCAAAGGAGACTAAAGTCTGACTTCTCATTTTTCTTCTTTCTCTCTCCTTTTGTACACCCCCATCCTTCTACTATTCATTCTCCATATCCCTGAAATCTAGAATACAGTTGCATACCTTTTCTGCAAGAAGTAAGATAGTGAATATTTCAGCCCATATAGTTTTCTGCCCATCACCATTTAAAATCCACCACACATATGTCTGCTCATGTATAAGGCTGCACTTCAGTGAAAGTTAGCTCCTAAAAACAGGCAGCAGAACAGAGCTGATCTCTAGACCAGTGGGTTGTCAATACTGGGGATGCCAAGGGAAGGATGACAGTCAGATGCCTTTGAAAGCAGAGCCCTAACAGCGACTGCTTCGTTGATGTTTTCTACAGCTGTTAGGCAAAGACATTTGATGATTTCCCATGGTCTAGATTAGTGCCATGTTGGGAAGAAAGAGTCAACTGGAATTGCTGGAATTGTGCCCAAGAGGACTCTCTGGGAGGAGGGTGGAAGTCAAGCAGAGAGATTATCATGGAGGGGATTCACAAACAAAAGGTTGTGGTAGGGAATGTGAGTGTTGGAAAGAGAGAGTGGGGGGAAGAAGGCATAAGAAAGGTCACCTTTGGCTCTGTCCTCAGCTGATGTCTTAACAACCATGTGATCTCTTTGCCCTTAAAGTGTCCACAGGACATCAATGACATGGGAAGACCCAGGGAGAGCCTCTGAGAACTCTTCAAAGAGCTGAAGACTTCCTTCAATGAATATACTAAAAACTATCTTAGAAAACTTTGTGTTTTGATTGTATTACACAAAGTATTTGTTTAGTATATAAGTCACAGAAATGTTGCCTCTTCATTATATACATAAAAAAAACAGATTCTAAGTAGTAAGTGTCTGGTTACCAGACAGCATTGCTAGGATGACACTCATTCTGTAATTTCTACTTTATTTCTAATATGGTTCTCTAATTCTTGCCGTCAGGCTCATTTATGGGATTTCTTAAAACAGAGATTGCTGGACTAACCCCTAGAGTTCTGATTCAGTAAGAATGGAGTGGAGCCCAAGTGTGTGTTTCTCATAGAGTCTCAGGTGACGCGGGCAGTTCTCAGTTAGGATCCTTCCGTAAGAGCCATCACTTTCAGCTAAGCCTGGTTCCCATCTGCGGCTTGTCATCCCAATAAAATTAGGACTGTCTAGAGTTAATTGGGTGTGCATAAGCACTGCGGAGAGGTCCACAGGAGTTATTGGTCAGTGTCGTTTCAGAGGACAATTAATGCTCTAAGATGCTGACCCTATGTATCCCTTCTCACACTGTAGGCATTTTTTTCCTGAATGCACTAGACTTCCCAGCCTTGCTGTTGCTCACATACTACATGAAGACAGTTACCTGCCAATATAAAATATTTCACGTAGTGTCACCATCTATCCAGTGCAAAAAGGGATACTGAAGGGAGTTTACTGACATATTGCCCGACATTGTCATGATCCACCAGTGGCAGGAAACAGACACCCAATGAGTCGGCAGATTTCCATCTGGCAAGGAGATGGCTGTAATGAGCGCCGATGTAAAATGACAGATAGTAATAGAAACTAGAAAGTCTATGGGAAAATTAGTGTTCCTCAGCTCACATCTGCATGACAGGGGGGTCTGCCAATCATGGTCTCTAGAGAAGAAGGCTTATCTGGATTCCCAGCCACGTGCAATGCCATGTTAGCCTGAGTTTAAAAAAAAAGTAAGAGAAAAAAGCAGAAGAAAAAAACAGCCTGGAAAAAATAGAATCAGTCTGCTAGAGAGCTTTAAACAAATGTGGAGCTGAGAAACAAGCTGTCACAAATCGGCACAGAGAATGCAGAAAATCGATGCGAAATGAAAGCTGCCTCTCCCAACAAAATAAAGCAGGCAATTAACTCTGCCCATTCGTGCTACAGTTCACGTGCCATTTAAACCCTGGAACTTGGGCTGCCAGGGGATGGGCCAGCACTTTAAATACACAGGCTGCTCTCCCATAACTTGGGCAAGTGGGTGAGAAATAGGCAAGCAGCTGGCGGGGAAGAACTAATTTGGCTCTCTTAAAATAGATATTTTATATACATGTGTGTATAAACACATACATATAGATGCATGGATATTTTATATGCAATATACAGTTCACACATACATAAATACATGCATATGAATACTGACAAAGTATATAATTGAGGTTTTGCACAAATTAAGAATGGCATGGAAATAAAAAGCATCTCTCATGTCTCAGTAATATTTTTATAGAGAAAAATACAAATTCACCATCAATTAACAAAATAGAGCACAGCAATACAAACTTACTTAGATTATCTTTTCCCAATTCTGCCTATGCTCTGAATGACAGACATGTAGCAAACTCAGGAAGAAAATCTGAAGCCATGACAAGAGTTCTGAGTCCTGAACTATCCTTATGAAAAGACTCGGCTATGGATGTGTGGCACGCATTCCTAAATGCTGGCAGAAAGTGGTCCTGATCAAGGTATAAAATGAACGCCATAATAATAAACTCCAATTCTGCCAAAAGCATTGGGAGGGGTCAGCTGGTGTAAAATTGCTATAGATGGTGAAAAGATAAAGTGCTGTTATATTAATAATACCAAATTGCTTGAAATTGAAGAAGAAAGCTTTTGAGAATTAATTAATATGCTCATGTGTGAATACAAAATCAGTCCAGACAACTCCTCTGCAGTAACAAAGAACCCCCGAAACGTCAGTGGCACAGTGTATACGCTGTCGGCACCAAGGTCCTCTGACAATCATAATGACTCAGTAGCTCATACTGAAGGAGGCTTCATTCCAACATGTTTCTAAACACAGAAAAGTAGAAGGCAAAGATCACAGCAAATAAAATGTTTGCTTTTAAACTTCCTCTCCAGGAAAGACACACATCACTTCTCAGTGTCACTGACCAGAGGAAATCCTGACAAACTCCTGGACAGCGTTAACATGAGCTGAATAACGAAATCTCATGTGCACCAGGAGTTAGGAGGGAGAAGGGGAAGCATGAATGAAGACTGCTCGTGATGGCCACCGTCACCCACGTGCATTGCCTGGACCACTGCATTGCATTCTTTACTAGTGTCTGCTAATCTGTTCATTCGCACAAAGCTCATGGAGTGAGAACACATACACACGCATGCACACAAGCATACACATGCATGCACACACACACATGCACGCACATACACACATGCATGCACACACACACACATGCATGCACACATACACACGCATACACACATGCATGCACACACATGCGCACACACATACACACATGCATGCACACACATGCATGCACACATACACACATACATACACACACGCATGCGCACACACATACACACATGCATGCACACACATACACACACGCATGCACACACACATACACACACGCACACCTTACCCTAGTTGTCCTATAGGTGTCATGCTTTCACGTTTCAGTGGGATCACAGTTTCCTGGTCAGTTTGCAACCAGTCCTACCCACCCCTGTGACAGCATCCTTCTGCATCTCTCTGCCTCCTACTGGTCACTCAGAGCACTCCTCCCCTCCCTTCCCTCAGGCGAGCATTGCTACTTGCATTTCTTTCCTCCTTGAACTTCTCTGTCAAGACCTCCCTCCCTTCCTTCTCTGCCTCCACAGTCCCTCCCCCAAGCTCTCTTGCACAATTTGCTCCTTCCCTGGAATTGGCATCCTTTAAATTAAGCTTTATAATTTTATAATTAGTCATGAGTTTGTTTAATATCTTTCTCCTTTTCTAACCTCACCAAGGGAAGGAACAATGTTGATTTTTCCCACCATCTATACACAGTATTAAACCACCTTCCTTAGGCTAGTCACACACATCCACATGGATGAGCAAATTTAACACAATTTTTCTGTTAGTGTCTGGTAGGGATCAACAAATCAGCGGAAATGTGTATGGTAGAAAACCACTAATCTGGGATTTCCAGTGCAAATCCAAACGTTAGAATTAAACATACCTCTATGTCATTTTCTCTACTTCATATTTTAGAAAAATGATGTATACCCATTATCAGCAAATGGCCCTCCAAATCTGCAGCTGGCAGGTTAGGCTACCATCCTACAATGAGGAAAACAGAAGTGGAGAGGATTGAGGAGATTCACTCAACAGCTTGCTGCTGTCTGGAAGCTAAGCCAGAAGGTGAACTGGAAACTTCTGTCTGTCCGTGTGTTTCTCTCGTCTCATGCCTCCTGTCTCTCAATTTAAGAAGGTCGGCCTTAGAAGTATTCAGGTGGGGGCAGAGCTAATGAAAGGAAAATTATTAATACAACACCTGGGCCAGATTCTGCCTAGATATGCCAAGTGTGACCTTCAGTCTTGGAATTCATTTCAGAAACTCAGCCCAAAGGAATTGATGCGGTAACAGAAAAGCTTCATCAACTGCTCAGCTTCATAAATATGTCCTTCCCAGCATCTCTAAGAACCTTGAACTCTCCGTGATCACTATATGGAAAAGCATGTCTCTCAGAAGCCCTTACTAAATGCCTGTGGTGCTCAGTGGGGGTTATATTAACAAATTAAACTCCATCACAACTCCTCCAGAAACATGTTTTGAGAGCTTCTGAAGGACAGAGTGTTGCATAAGATGCTAGGGTTCTTCAGGGTAAATGCAGGAGCCTTAGGTCTGAGTCAAAGAAGCCTGGGTTAACTCTCAGGAGAAAGGTGGAGAAGGAAATGATCTAGAACTAGGGCAGTAGCGGCTGCTCAGAAAGATACCAAACACCGTGAATCCAAAGGAAGACCAAGGAAGGAGACAGACGGTGAAGAGATGGCAAGAACACAATTGGCGTCCTAGGCGACCTCGCAACTCTATCAGTCATTCTGTTTTAGTCACATGAATTTTGGTATGAAGAAGCTGTACCCTGAATGCCAGCGCTCTCACTCTCCCAATACCTGTGTATGTATGAACTCAACATCCTTCCTCTCCCCCTGGGTTTCAACTCCCTCTTCTTTGAAAATATCACTATTTCTAGCTCCTGCCACAAGGGGGCCCCACTGTACATCTCTCCTGGTTCTCTTAGAGGAGTCTAAAGTCAGTGCCAGGTGGAACAGAACTAGAAACAGGAAAATGCCCTTGGCCTGGCAGGCAGCCACCTCACACGCAGAGAAAGATAATACCACAGAGTGAGACCGGCTTGAATTCCCTTCACATTCTTCTAAGGGAACTGCATATAATATTGAGTGTGTAGCCGCTAGCATCAGAGATAAACGATAGGACACATTAGTCTTGTAAACAGAATTTTTAAAATAAGAGATTAGGCAATGAATATCTCCAAGGGGGAGAAACGGGCACAGTGACTATTCAGAGTTTCTCTATTCACTGAAAGACCAATAATTATGAGTATGTGATGTAGGAGGGTCATCTGTCTATGTGTTACTTTCATTGGTTAATAA
>LOEQ01005049.1:15036-35210 GCA_001685075.1 Bramus lutescens | reverse complement strand
GTGCGGGAGCTGGGCTGGACGAAAAGCAGGGCCCGCTCCCTTATTACTACAAGTATGCTCGTGGATGCTATGACACACGTGTGAGCAGAGGACCATTTGTGGCACTTGGTTTTATCCTTCCACTGTACATGTTTGAGAGACAGATTCAGACCATCAGGCTCATCAGCAAGTACTTTTACCCACCTTGCCATCTCATTGACCCCATCCATATTCCTTATGGTTCTTCTAACTCTTCGTTGCATTTGACAATCATTTCTAACGATGTGCTCAGGGCAGATGCCCCCTCTACCTTTGGAGCTATTTCATTTGCTATTATAACACACAAACTCAGAGGGTCCCAACTGATTGCAGGAGGTGAGTGGTGCTGATCTCTGACACTGCCTTCCTGGTCCTCTCAAAAAGGCTTTCCATGACCACCTCCGTAGAACCCCTCAGCGTCTGTCTCTCCTTGCTCTAGCCTCTTTACTTTTCACTCTGACATCTACTGCCTCACATAGGCTGTTTCTCTCACACACATTCAAGTATACTTCATCTGTCACAATGCATGAGGAGGATGTCATTTGTCACATATATAATCTCTGTCTTGGATACTGTATCTCAAGTATTTTAGATGTACAATAATTATGATCTAATAAATAAATATGCACCCATATTGCTGACTTTCAATATGGCTAAGAGAAACCAAAAATGGTAACTAGGCCACAGCACATTATATAAAATATCTCAATTCTATCCCAAATCACAGAAGTTGGAAATGTTTCCTTCCATTTGTACATAGAGATAAGACCCTGTAAGTTACTTGTTTAGGGTTTGTGTTAACATTTTATCCTGAACTGACTGTATAGATACCCTATGCAATCTAATGTTCAAATAATCCTAAACCAAGGATAAAATCTTAGATGTGCATGAAATCTAGGACCATACTCAGTGCACAGTAATAGATGCAGGACATAGATCTGCAGTGAAGGGAGAGCACAAATACAAAAGTGGTGCACTTTCTCATCTTCTTAACTTTCTTTTGTTTATTCTTTCTGTCTTTCACATCGCACATCTTTATCCCATTCATTTCCTGTCCCTGTGTACCTGTCTTCTGCCTTTGCAACATCCCTCCCACAAAATAAAACTTAAGAGAAAAAGAAGAAAATAAAAAGGAAAAATATCTTGTCATGGAATTTGTAGTGTGACACAGTGAGTCATGCAGAAAATCTTTTGTCCATGTATCATCACTTGCAAGTGTGCATTGCAAAGAGTCATTGGTCTGGTTCCAGAACCAGACCCTGGGCCCCTGGTATCTGCTACACTATGGATGCTGGGCTCTCACTGTGGCTTCTCTTGGATATCCTGTTGTTGCTCTGTGTCATGGATATCCTGCAGCTTTGGTACCTTCCTGTGGTCCAGCAGATCATAGATGGGATGGGTATTGTCTGTCATGTGGCAGCATGGGCAGGGGAGAGATCCCCTCTTCCCCCACCATCAACACCGGAGGTAGGTGGGAGAGCTGTCCCTGAGGTCAGAAGGGCAGGAGATCTGTCCCTTCCCACCACCAGAGAAGTAGGAGAGTGGCCTACTTCTGATAAAAGATGGCTCTAAAATTAGAATGTGGTTCACTTCTGGTTAATAATACACAATGTGATTCCCATGGCATTTGATCTTACAAATGGAAAAAAAAATTATGAAGAGACCACCAACTCTGCGTCTACTGCCTCCCAAGTGGACATCCTCAGGTAGATTACCAAACAGTTCCCACAGAACTTCTGACCAGTTCAAAACAGTGGTGTTGATGTCCAATAACTCCCTGGCTTATGAGGCTGTGGCTTTGCAAGCTGGACTATAGTGCTGTGTCTACAGGTAACAAAGCTCTGGCTGGCCCATGTTTTAAGTCATAAAGAGATCCACTCTGAAAACAGCACTACAGTGTTGTTCATGGGATTGACCGATATTGTCGTACCCATGAGCTTCCTTATCCACAGCTCTCGCTGGAGAATCTCCTGCCTATAGCAGAGCTTCTGAATTGCTCCAACAGCCTTAGCTGAATTCTTATCCAAATAAACAATGAAGGGCCTAACTCTTTACGGTTTGTATGTCTAAAGAAGAATCACCAATATTCCATAAAGCAGGATGTTTTCACCCTGAGTAGGTTTTCCTTTTGTGCAGGATGGAATTCAGACATATCTAGGAACCCAGAACTTGAACCTGGAGTACATTAGTAAATATGTGACCACTGGCCTTCTTCCAATGAACCTATTTCTCTGTCTATGAAGTGGAGACATCTAAAAGATCACCCTCACAAAGTTGCAGACACTTTAAGTGCTTTGCTACTGGTCAAGAGTCCTTCAGATATAAGCTATTGTCAGTCTGACGTCTCTGGAATTTTATTTCTGTCACAAGAATAAAATCTATTTCACTCTTGGGTCCCACAATAATTTTCCAATGTGTCTCATGAGCACTGACTCTTCCAAACTCTTATAAGCATGAGTTCTCCTGATTAGGAATACTTGGTTTTTTTATTTTTCCAAAATACAGTTTCAAAAGCATGTAGGCATATATCAACCTTTATTCCTCTATTTATCCACATGTGTTAACCGAGTTCTTACCTCACAGAAGAGTGGCACCAAGCTAAGATATCCTAGAACTATAAAGAGATGCAGGTAAGTTTCCCATCCCAGCAGACACACATATTCAGTCATTTAGTACCAGTATCTTAAGCATTACAATGGACTATCCAGTCATGGGTAGAAACAGAGTCTAAAGTAAAGAAATGCATAAATGACAGAGAAAGTCAGGGAGAAGCTTGATAAATGGGACCATAACACTATGTATAGCACTGACCACAGAGTGGTCAATAGCTTCCTTAGAACACTAAGTAACACAGCATTCTCCTCAACTGAACACTCAATGCATTTTTACAATAACAATGAACAATGAAAAAACCTCCCAAAATAGATTCTTTCTGCCAGTGACTTTACTAAGGTATCTGGGATTCACTGGGATTGGGTATTGTACAGCCAGGATGCTTCAGTGACAGAGCTGAAATCATGAGAGGAATCCACCTTAGACACACAATTCACCATAGAGATCCCTTCCCTATCAGCTGAGAGAAAAAGTCAATGGCTTTTCAGCGCAGGAGCAGACAGGAGATTAGAAAGTATTTGCTTTGCTCTTGGCCAGCTTTTCCTGTCTATCCAGTAAATGTATACATTTCATCATGCTCTGTATACATACATTTCCAGGCACACAATCGCTCAGTAGCGGCAGGGTGGCATGGGGGACTTAAAAGAACAACATTTAAAATCCCTAAGAGTGACTGCCAGATAGCTCGGCCTCACTCTCCACCACCAATAATTCTGCTTATTTTTATTAATGTGCACTAATCATACAGAGTAGGGTGTTTCACTACAGCATTCCTACAATACATCCAATATATATTTTGATTACATTTATCTCTGTCCATGACATTTTTAACACCCCCACACCAACAATTCTAAGAAAAAAAAAGACAGTATGCAAAACTTTTACAAAAGAATCATGCCGCCCTTTAAGATAGAGGTTAATATAAGAGTTCCCTGAGTCCACACAGAGAGTGGCAATACTGGCTTCTGAGGAGCTGCTTGAGCAGGCAACCTGATCATCTCTACCCACCACACACACCTACAGATGATTTAAGCAGGAGCAACAGGTTTTAGTCAAGAAACAATTTCATTCTCTTTAGAAGGCTAGAAAAGTAACACTTGAACTTGGGAACTTATGGTGGCTACATTTAATATTTTGAAGAAAAAAATCATTCTGTAGTGACAGAATGGCACAAAACAGATGTCTAGGGAAAACATATAGATTTAATATGGAAAAATGGTAATTGCTCCATTCCACCCATTGCTAGTAATAGAGGAGTAACCCTCAAAATAGAACAGAAAGTTCAACTCAGAAGGGAAAGCAAATGCAAAAGAAACAGAACCCAAAGCCCCAAGGTTTGGCCCCATATATGTTACTGGAGGATATTTAAAACTGAGTATGAATAATAACCAACAAATTATATATATTACAGATCCTGATTGTGTGTTTATTACCAGTGATTTGCAGCTATTAGACAATAATTCTATCACTACAGTCATTGGTACCTACAAATAGGTGTAAGCATTTTTCTGAATTTGAAAGGCTATAGTCTCAATCAAGAGTTCCCTTCGGTACCAGCTATAATCAAGGCACATGGCTTTAAGCTTGTCCGTTAGTATCCAACAGTGAACCATGGAGGAAGTAACAGTGTGAGATTGCCGAGTATTGTTCCTGCTTTCAGACACTATCCAATATACAAAACTGTAGGCAACACTCCTCTGAACATCAGACTTCTAACAGCCATGGGTAGGAAGCAGAAAGGACTTCTTTGTGTGCAGCCAAACAGTCACTTGGAATATGTGCATTTCGCTTCAGGAAAGGGCCATCCTCTAATACTACTGACTCTCTACTAGTCACATTTTACAGAGTCAGTTATCGACTTGTCTATCACATAACTCTAAGGAGTAACCAAGCGACCATAATTAAAAACAGGAGCGATGAACCAGACATTAGATCGTACATACAGACCCCAGTCATGCGACAAGAGTCCTTTGGATTGGTATCCTTTCGTCAACACACTAGATAAACAGCACACGAATGTTAAGAATGCACACAAAAATCATTGAAGATGCATTTTAAAATGCCTCCCAAGACAGAAGAAAAGGAAAACACTGTTTGATATATTTTGTGCTAAAATGACAGCAGACCAGGTAATGCAGTTTGCAGGGAGTTTTAGCTGGAGATGCATGGGATTTGAAAACATCCCTGGGAGGTATTCGGGTGTTTTTGCAGCGACCTGGAGAACTCTGCTGAGTTTTGCAGATGGATGGGAGGACAGTACAGGAGATCAAGGGGGGACTGAGCAGCCTCCTTGCCAGCCCTCCTGTCTGCCCCCCGTTTATCCTGCTGACCAGCTCTCACACCTCACGAGAATAACGGAGTCTTTTGCTCTATTACGGGGAAATGATGGGCAAACGATGTTGTGAAAACCTGAAAGCATTCCAAAACGAGTTTTGCACGCTACCGATCTGCATGGGATGGCAGGAGAGAAAGAAATGAAACCTTCTAACTCCATCACACACCCTCACCTGCTTCGGTAGATTCTACTTCTCATGAAAATCAAGCTCAGCTTTCCCCACAAAAAAGAAGTGACGCTGGTTTGACTGCAGAAAAGCCTGATTTTACCGATGGAAGTGAACATTTTGCTACCGTCCATTCACAGCTACCACATTTACTAATTTGGTTCACCTAACTATACATTGTTATGTTTTATTAGTCTTAAACCCCCCAGCATGTTTCCACCTCATCTTCATGTTCTTTCAATTTTTGAATAACTATCTGATCCATTTGGTGCTAACTTGCTCATGAGTATGGAGCCAGCAGCCATAGCCTGAGCAGAAAGTGACTCTCCCTTCTGCAGTAGCCAACAGTTACCACTAGTTCCGCAGCCTGAGGGAGCTGCAGGTGTCAGACCCTCTGTGCAGATGACCACAAGTTCATGAAAGTTCATGTGTGCAGTAGCCCTGCCGTGTTCATGAGACAGCATATCATAGATGTCCTCCCAACCTCAGGCTCTCACATTCCTTCTGCCCCTGAGCCGCGCATAAGAGACAGTTTATATGGATGACCCAACAATAGCTGAACATGCAGAATCACATATTCTAGGCACTTTGTCTAGGGATGGATCTCTGAATTGAACTCTCTATAAAGATTCTCTGACCAAGGTTGAGCAATGCCCACTTACGGGTATAACCATGAATATTTAGAAGGTGGTTTGGCAACCCGATCACTCAGCAATAGGACTTGGTGACTGTTAATCAATAGCTTTCTCACATAGGTATAATATCAGGTTATAACCACGTATTTCCAAGTTTGTGCTAGTCCTCAAACTTAAGTGGCTGTGAAGACCGACGGCACAAGTAAAACCAACACAACAAAAGCAAGATGAGCTATCAGGACCATGCATTTTAAAATCCCCTCGCCTGCTTAGCCCTCTGCTCTGTAATAGAAACTGCCCACCACTGTTTGCTTTGTGGACACCAATCCAAGAGTCCCCTGGGACTACAATAAGAAGGAGATCTACCGAGAAAACATCACAGCTTTAGGAAAGCATTGTCTCCGGAATGCTTTCCCCCCCCCTTCACCCTCTAGGGCCTTTTTTGCCTTCAGATCAGCTACAGAAACAAAGTAATTTAACACAGTAAAAATCTTATTAACACAGGATGCAGTTCAGTGGCATGAAAAGCTGCTGGGGAGGAAATCCGGAGTCCCATCCCCCACAGAAAAAGTAGATTTGAGTGCTTCAAATCAAAGAAGCTGAACCTGGGTGTGAATAACTCAGCAAGATGGGAAAAGGAGGGTCTGGGTGTGAGCTCCACCTGCAGAAACTGTCATCTCTCTAGGATGAAAGGATAGCAGCTACCTTCCTCAAATTGACCCGAAAGGCTGGTTTGTAGTCACAGCGGCCGTTTGTAAATCCCCATCCATCATTGAAGAAAGTTTTCAGACCCTCTTCAACCATAGTTCTATCTGTTTGGGTTGTTCTTGTTTGGTGTTCATTTTGTTCTGTTTCGTTTTCCAGACACCAGAGAAGTTGACATGGCTGTCCATCTGTAGCAAGGGAATATGAACGCTGCTGCTTATCCAAGATGGGAAGAGTAAGAGCAGGTGAGGATTGCGCCGTGCTAGAGTCATCCTCTCCGAGGATAAGAAAAGCAGCCTGCACGCTCTACTGGAGGCCGCTGTGCGTTCCAAGCGGAGAAGGAATCCTGCAGAAGACAGCGTGAGCGATGTGCACAAGCTGCACAAAGCAGGATGAGAACTGAATAGGGGCTTACTAGTACAGTCCTGTGCTCCCAAGGCAAGGAGAATGCATGCCGGATAACGCATGACTATCCAGAAAGAACTTAAGCAGATTTTAAGGCCCAAGAACACCCATCAATGAGCTCAAAATAGACCCTAGGTTGTTTTGTATATATACAGTTTCCTTCAAGAGCAAGCATCCTTTTATTCAGTTGCCACTTGATATTTTAATTTTGTTTTTTATAAATTCTTCCTAGGCACACATTCAAACAATGCTCTCTAATTTCAGTCTACAGTGTCTGAGGAATGACTGGAGAAAAGGCACTCTGCCTGCCACACATTTTTTTTCAATACCATCAGTTTTTTCCCAATTAGAGTGGACTTCGTGGTGACCTCCTCACATATGTGAACCAAATCCTGTGCTTTGGACTGCTCACCTCACTGTTAGACTCTCATGGCCGCGCACAGATGCACACCCAGTCTCTGCCCTGTCCTCACATAACCCTCCTCCTACTTCCAAGTCATACACAAATAGCATGAGGAGTCTACATGAGAGAAAACTTGAACTATATGCCTGAGTCTAGCTTATTTCTCTTAATAATGATTTCCATCTACATCCATTTTCACGACAATGACAGAATTTCGTTTTTCTTAATGGTCAAGTAAAATTCTACTGTGCTATTGTGTACATATTAATTTTCTTTATCCATTCATAAATATATACATGTACGCAGTAGGTTGGACTGAGGTTTAGTAAATAGAGATACTTCATGATCCGAAAGAATATAGATTTCGTTGGGATGGAATTGTGACAAGATGCTCAATATGCATGTATTAAGTGAATAAATATTGAATCAATTTTTAGCCTGTTTTAGGCTTTAGTCAGAGTTACAGGAAAGTTGGCAATTTGCTCTGATTATAGCCACACATCCAGCTGCTCACGTCATATCCACTGGATATATATTCAAAACTATCTGGGTTATGTTGAATATACTGGGATGAACATTGACGTGTAAGAATCTTTGTGGCACACCGACAGATTCTTTCAGGTCTACTCTAACTGGTGACTTAGGGCTTTAGAACATCCTCCATCCTGAATTGCAGGCCATGGGGCTTTTAGAGTATCTGCTATCCAGTGGATATGACGTGAGCAGCTGGATGTGTGGCTATAATTAGAGCAAACTGCCAACTTTCCTGTAACTCTGACTAAAGCCTAAAAAGGGCTAAAAATTGATTCAATATTTATTCACTTAATACATGCATATTGAGCATCTTGTCACAATTCTATCCCAATGAAATCTATCTTCTTTCAGATCATGAAGTATCTCTATTTACTAAACCTCAGTCCAACCTACTGTGTACACTGTATATGTATATGCATCTTTTTGATATCTGTAAATCATCTTTTGACATTATTAGAAACAACTGGATATTTTGGAGACAAAACAACCATAGTAATTGGAAACCTGAGTAAGCAGAAGATAAGGAAGAGGTGGGTATCAGTGAAATGCAATTATCTGCCTCAAATATCTCCTGATAAGCAGCATCTACTTCTGAACATAACTGTGTTAAAGACAAGAAGTTCTTTGTAAATCCTAGACATCAGTGTTCCGGTGTCTGTCCTTCTTTCCATAGTGATGAATGAGTATTTGCTCTAAAGCCAAAGTGTCTAACAGAAAGCTCACAATTAATACAATAAAATCCCTTTCATGGAAGCTTGCCTCTTCTCCTAAGACAGGCATTAGTAGAAGATCAATGTGTTGTACAAAGTCATTTAAGACAAAGCAATAATCTGTCTGTGCGCAGTGAAGCAGAGAAAACAGACCAAACACGACGTTGTTCCAGCTCAGTATGTGCCTGGTAAGTTAGCTGTTCACTTGCGTCATTTTAAAATTCAAGGCTATTCTTCTGTCTTGATGCAGGTAAACCTAACAAAGCTAATCACCTGTTGGTGGAACATGAGCAATGATTTCAATGAACTTAAACCAACTGACTCAAATTCCACAAGAAAATGATAACAGTATAAAATCATAATCAAAATGTGCATTTATAAACCCTGCAGACTGTCTTTACTATACAAACATGAGACCAAGCAAGTGTTTTGACTGTGGCAAGATTTCAGTGAAGAACATACTACGGCATGAGTGTAGTACCTCTAGAAGAAAATTAAAACAAAAATAGATTTGCATTCTTTAAATCACTTATTAGTGATCTGACAAAGCCAAGAACTGGGTCTGTTTATTTTTTCCTCAACAATAGAAGATCTGTTCATATATCTGTCAGTCTTGTTTCACCTTCATGGTGGGAATTCCTTACCTGTTTTCTTCCATTACTTTGCACTACAGATTTTCCCTCCACCTCTACACATCCCTCCCATCCCATCCACGTGGCTAGCAGTGTTCCTTCAGTCCTTCTCCTGGAAAAAGAGAAAACAAAAAGGGAAGTCCACACCCTTAGATACGAAGGGCAACATCTATAACATCTCAAGCCACCTGTGGGAACTTGAATCAACGTTGGACAATGAAGGCCTTTGGTTTGGTTTGCTTGGTTTCATTTTGTTTGGGATTTTGGTCCTGGAGATTGAAGCCAATGCCACACACATGCTAAGGATGCGTTCTAACCTCTAATATGCACCTCAAGTCTGAGTTCTTTCTTGTTTCGTATTAATGCCTCTCTCCAGCAGGGTGAAGCCATACATACTACATGAAAGGAGATGCACATACACATACTTCTCCTCTAGTTGATCCAGAAGACGTCACAGGAAAAGAAAGTCTGTCTAAGATGAAACCTAACAGCAATGACTGCTCTGATAAGTGAGCAACAAACTTGCGCCATGGAAGAGGAGCACAGGACATAGGTGTTTTACTGTCGTTGTGCGCTTTCCTCGATGCCTATCCATTCCTGAGTCTGGAAGCACAGTGAACCTGGGATGAGATGGGCAACAGAACAGCCTGCAGAAAACCCATCCGCGGGGTGTGCCTCTTGGCAGTCTGAATGCATTGACTGCTATTGGTAACTTGCTAAGAGGACCAAGTTGAGAGAGGATTTTTCCTCCCCCTCTTCCAGTCTTCAGAATCTTAAGAGTGTGGAGCAGGATGAATGAATCGTGAGAAGAAAGGATTAAGTGAAGAATAATCTTATTATTTTAGAAAAGTAATTCCAGCACCAGAGAGGTAACTAATTTATTGATTTACCTGCTCATTTACTTATTTTGTTTTCAGGGTCTTGTGTAACCTTGAACTCCCTATGCAGCTTAGGTAAAATTTCACCTGTGGTCCTCCTGCCCCAACCACACTTACTCTAGTAGTAGAGGTGTGCACTACGGCACTTGGTTCTGCATTTCCTTATCTGTATAATGTAAATACTGTTAGGAAATATCAACATGGTTCATAATTTCTGTATTCTTTTGAAAATCAGATCTGGTAACACTAGCAAGCTTCCACACTTGAAACAAATGAGAAATAGCTGAACATCAGCTGCCTGCTTTACTGGGGATGTAAATTCACCAGTTTCTTAGTATTTGCTACTCTTATGTATAGACACACAGACATTTACTCCAGTATGTCATACCTAGGACATCCATTAATACTTAATTTGGAGAATTTTGTGTTATAAAGTCAAAGAACCTCAAGGAATTTTTTGAGTTCAAAATGTGTTGTCTCTCTTGAGCACAGAATAGCTCCATAAAGAATTGCCAAGTTTGAAAGGCTAATTGGAATCTTCCGTTACACAGATGAGCTCTTTCATCATAAAACTCAGTGGCTAGGGGCTTTCCTGGAATCCGGAAAGTCACATTCCATTAGAGAAGTCATGGTTGCAATGTTCATGCTGTAAAAATTGGTCCTCAACACAACAATATTGACAGGTTGAACCTTTGAAACCCTGTTAAGTCGTAAGGGCTCTGCCTTCACAAATGTTATCAATGAAGCTGAAGAGATGACTCAGTGCTGTGGGACAATGGTCTGTACCTGTCTATTGTATTTTAATAAAACACTGATTGGTCAGCATCCAGGCAGGAAGTATAGTCAGGGCAACCAGGCAGAAAGTATAGGTGGGGCAAGAACAGAAGAATTCTGGGAAGAGGAAAGAGTCAGTCTGCAGTCATTAACCAGACAGAGAGGAAGCCAGATACAGAGCAAGCAAGATGTGACTGCCTTGCCAAAAAAGGTACCAAGACACGTGGCTAACACAGACAAGATTTATGGGCTAATATAAGTTATAAGAGTTATAAGAGTTAATCAATCAGTTTATAATTAATGTAGACCTCTGTGTGTTTCTTTGGGACTGAATAGCTGTGGAACCTGGTGGGACAGAAACCTTGGTCAATAACTCAGCCATTAAGAATGCTCTTACAGGGGACCTGAGTTAAATTCCTAAAACCTAGTTCAGGCAGCTTACAATGACCTATAACTCCAGCTCCAGGGTACTAAACACCCTCTTCTGGCATCCACAGGCATTTATGAACAATATGGCAGACACTTACATATACATGTGAAGAAAAAATAACAATCTTTTATTTCCTTGAATAAAGAGCATTTATACTGTCACTATAAAGCTGGGCTTTTTTTGAGCTAAGGATTGGATAAACTATTACTGTCATCTCAGTATATCAAGCCCATCTGATTTTGTGCCACGAAATGATGATACAAAGAAGACCATAAGCAGTAACTGGCATTTCAATGATAAACTCCCTTCAGCCTCCAGAACTGTGAGAAATTAGTTTACTTCCTTCATAAATTATTTTCTGTGGCATTATATTGTAGTAGCACTAAACCCATAAAGACAGGAGGGGGGTTATCAAATTATTTTCACAGCAAAGTTCATCTCTCACTAGAAAATATTACCAGACCAACTACTAAGATTTCAATAGTTTATCCACTTAATTCCATATGTATTTCATGTATATCTCTTGTGAAAAATTGTGCCTTCTGTACATACAATATGAAACCAATGCCCTTGGAAATACGTATCTGAAATGAGTTAGCTGTGAACCAGCAGGAGGCTAAGCGCTGAAAGAGGTATAAAGAATATATAATGAAAAAAACATAAATAGTCAAGATGAGTAAGGGTTAGATAAGAAAAAGGCTCTGATGTGGCATTCCTAGCAAGTGTCCTTAGAGTTTCACTTCTCCATTTTTAGAAATGAACACTGAGACAAGTGTCCATGTTATACAAAAGAAGATACAGAAATATAATGGTTAGAATAAGAAGGACATTTTTTTTCTTACTCAACAGCATGTTCTATTGTGAAAACCTTTCAGGTACTATAACCCCACCCATCTGACATTCCCACCATCACCTTAGATACTGTCTTCTTTGACAGGGTCAATAAATACATTCTTGGCATACATGACACAGCTCACCATAAAGGAAAAAGAAGGGAAATCCAAGTCAAGCTCTCTTCATTTAAGTAAATGACTTTAGAAAACAAAACTCATATGCTCATACTTTGTACAGAAGACCTAGGTTACATTCCCACACTTACCTGTAGAAAGATTTGTGACTTCCCAACTATATGACTGTAGGATTCACAGAGTCAGCTCAGCGTCTACTGCAGTTGATAAGGGTGGAAATACACGACGGGCAATCTGTCAAGAGACTCGGAAGGTTAAGGGGTCACAGGAGTTATGAGTTTTCTAGCATTTCTGCTAGCTAAGGATTTATGATCATGCTTCTCTGTATCTCCTCAAACAGGTAGGAGCCATGAGGAACCATGAACCATGAGTAAATAAGTCATTATCTACTTGATAAAGAAGCTCTGAATGAAGACTTCCACAGGACAATGGCTGGGCTGTTTTCATAAGGTCAACTTCTTCCACAGAGACAAGCAAGCAGTAGGATATGCTACATAACTGACCTAATTTATGTCATAACGAATGTGGATTTGGTATGGAACAATCTGCAAGGCAGTTTGGGCAGAGAAACAGCAACAGTCCCTAAGTAAGTCATCCTGAGAAAGAGGCTTCATGTTTTATTGGTTGGTCTGTTTTCTATAGTTGTTGGATAGAAATTAGGAATACAGAATCCAGGGAATCTGTCTCTGTGAACCCCAGTGAGAAGCACAGCAAAGCCACGACCATGGAAATCAGATAAGAAAGACTACAGGGAGAGCGATCACAGTTGCTGAGCACAGTGTAACACCACTTAGGGAGCTATTGTTCCGTATGCTCTACTTTCCCTTCTACCACAAACTTCACCTCCACTAGGAAGAAAAGAAAAACAAAAGTACTAGCGTGAAATCTCATTCCAGGAAAACAGAAAGAAGAGTCCAGGGAAGTCTGAGCTGTGCTACCTTCCTCTTCCCATTTAACCTACAGTACTCCCTGCAGGAGAGAATGCTTTGTGATTGGGAATCTTCCCACCATCTCAAATACTAACCTCACTGACCCTCTCACATTTTCCCTGTCAAGGCAAGAAATTGCTCCTCTGAGAAGGAGATCGCCTCATCAGCCCTATATGTCAGGAATGCCGATGACTGCATCAGGTATGCATGCCAAGCAATGAGTGATACAAGATCCTCATCTGGGTTATCTCCATATTAAGTCATTGCTTCCCAGAAGTTTACTATTTTGTTTCTGTAATATCTATCATATGGAGAATAAATAAGCCCTGGAAAATACGCACAGTCTAATACATGGCACATGTGAATACACTGTCTTCCACAACACAAAAAGACTTTGCAGAAATAGTTAACCAAGGAATTTGGATTTATCTACACGAGCCCTAATGGAACCATCAGGATTTGTATGTGGAGGCAACAGAATCAACAAGGGAGGTTGTGCTAAACTGTGTGGACTCTTGTTCACTGTTCTAGTGCTGAGAAGAGACACCATCACCATGGCAACTCATAAAAGAAAGCATTTAATTGAATGCTTGCTTAAAATTTCAGAGACTTAGTCCATTATCATCATGACAGAGGCCATGGAGGCAGGCAGGTTCAGTGCTCGAGAAGCAGTGAGAGCTATAATCTGATCCAAGGGTCGAGAGGGTGGGGAGGGAGGTGGGCCTGGTGTGAATTTTGAATCCTTAAAGTCCACCCTCAGTGGCATGCTTTCTCCAACAAGGACACACCCCCTAACCCTTTCAAAGAGTTCCACTCCCTGGTGACTTAACATCCAAATATATGAAGCCATTCAGGCCATTTTTATTCACACCACATGTACCAAAACAGAAATTAAATTGATGCACCTAGGAACTAAATGTTTCTAGATGAATCTAGAAACTGGAGAAGAGTAAGGAAATGGTTTTCCTTTGGAGCTTCTCTGAGGAACCAGCTTTGATTTTAGCTCTAAGCTTAACACTTATTTCAGACTTGTTGCTAGAAATGAAACTTGTATTGTTTTAAACCTGTAAGTTTGTAATTAACGTATTTCAGTAACAATGGAAAAGATATATATCTTCTCCATTGTCCATGAGAGAACCTGGACTGACAAACATCCAATTATCAAACAGAAACCAACAGTAAGACTTGCTTTGCTAATTTTTTAATGCTTAAGCTTACTCCACATCTATGAACTCTTTCTAAGGATATTTAGAGACTATGATTTCTGTCACCCATCCTAAGGAACTGCAAGCTGACATCATTAGCAATATCAAAGTAGTTTCTGGAATATGGTCTATGTGCTCTTATTCAATAAGCAGCAGAGGGCATGGGGAAATTTACACTGAATCTCAAACAGTACAAAAGAAAGCAACCTAAGCTAGTTACGTTTTATCAGCCTGTCACACACCCAGCCATGGTTGGGAAGAGGTACTCTTAATAAAAAAATTTTCATCTAACAGATTGACATTTAGGCAAGTCTATATAACATATTCTTGATTAATGACTGATGTGGGAGGACCTAGCTCACTGTGGATAGTGCCATCCTGGGTAGGTGGTAGTAAGTTGTAAACAAAAACAGGCAGGACAAACCATGGAGAGCAAGCCAGTAGGCAGCATTCTTTCTTGGTCTGTATTTCAGTTCCTGCCTACAGGATCCTGCCTTGAGCTCCTGTCCAACTTCCCTTCAAGGAGGACTATAAGCAATAAAATGAAATAAATTCTTTCTTTCATGGGTTGCTTCTGGTCATGGTGTTTATCATAGCAAAAGAAAAGAAAACCAGCGCACTCCCAAACTTACCAGGGGGTTATTTCTGGATGGTGAGATCACTAAATGACCTATATTCTCTTTAAAATGCTGCAGGAAATCTTTTCTCTTTTTGTAATGGGTATTAATCATTTAACAATCTGAAAATCAATGCCTCTTTTCCTATCTCCAACAAAATAAAGATTTCATTTACCTATGGAGATTGAACTGAGCGTGGTACTTCCAAGGTGTGCTGAATGTGCTTCCTGGGTTTTGTCCATCCGTCCTTCAGTCCTACCCGTGTCAAGCTCCTCACTAGTCTAACTCAGGAAGCAGCAGGACAAACCATAGACTCTAGCGTGTGAGCCTCTGTTCTCCTCAGCCCAGTTCTGTTTCCTCTGTGTGTGTGTGTGTGTGTGTGTGTGTGTTTTCCTATTTTGGTTAATGACACTATCCAGCTGCCTAAGCCAGAATGTTGGGGTTGTTTTTAACTTCCTCGCACCCCACATTACATCATTTGCCAAAGTCTTTTCATTCTGTGTCCTCAATTTCTCTCGACTCTATGCCTTGTCTTCAGTTGCCCTTACTGGTGGATTTAGACAAAGTCTGATCATTTCTTCTCCAGTCTATTTTCATCCTTTCCTAAATTGGCTCTGTGGAGAATTTGCCCAGTTCAACTCTTCAAAGGCAAAAATGAACTCTCACCTCCTCACAACTCTCTGCTCAGGCTCTTCACACTGGGTCACGAGTCTGTAAACTGCTTGGTGCAGGATTTCATGATCTGGTTCCCTGAACGTTCCAGCTTTCTTTTACAAAAATACAACATTCTGGCCTTACGTCTTGCATTCAATTGACATCATACAGAGTCTGTCCCATTGCCAAACCTTCACCACAGTATTTGCCTACCTTAACTGCCTACTTTGTATATCTATCTAGTACCTGAACAACTTGACATGATTTAGGTGTTGCCCTCTCTGTAGGTCTGGACTGAGGAAGACTTCTATAAAATCCTTCTAACGTACTCATGTAGCTTGAAAGTGGAACATTCACCACCAGACTATAACTAGTTGTGTGTAGAGTTTGAAACCCGAGCCCGGGCCAAGCAATGGCCTCCCCAGTAAAACTGCTGCGACAGTTAATACGGACTGTCATTTGGGCTGGATTTGGAATCACCTAAGGGGCTCCCACCACCACACCTTCCCTACCTTCAAATCATGAGCCAAAACAGAGGCAGTCTTTCCTCCTTGAGTCACCTCTGTCAGGCATTTGTCCCAACAGTAAGAGAGTATCACTGATATATCTGTGTCTTGTGATTTTTATGTCTCCAGCATATAATGACTGGCACAAAGATATATTTAATAAACCACGGCTAAACAAGTCAATAAAACAATGATGTTTTAACTTATATCAGGTGCTTATTGTACAATATGGATAAGGTGTATTCTACATTGTAATCCTTCTCCAAATACTCAATTAGATGGGCAATGCTATTAATCACATTTCATAGATAAGAAAACTAAAGCAGAGAGGTATAAAAACACATTTCTCAAGTCTACCCATTTAAAAATTGCATGTTAATGTAGCTTTTCAACTAAATGAATGAATGAAATGAGAAATTTACTGACCCTTCCTATTGGGGCTCAACATATAAAACTATATGATAATCCTTAAATTGTCAATGAGATAGATGCGACCAATTCCCTGTTCTCTATTCTTCCTTGCTTTAATAATGGAGTAAGAAAGAGAGAAGAGGAGCCACCAAACAGAGCTCCAAGTGATGCCTCATGGGAGGAGAAACAGGGGACAAAGAGTCCAGATTATTCATTAGTAGTAAGTTGTCGCTTTTGCCTGACTGTTGCTCCATATGCAGCACACCAGCAGAAAGGAAATGTTTTCAATAAATATTTCTTAATTCTAAATTAAGAACCATCCTCTGCTTGGTGACACAGAATCAGCAATTTTTGGTTGCTATGCTTGGTGTCAAGGGACCAGGGGATGTATAGGAACCTTACAGGTGGAGGTACAGGGAAGTAGTTGCTCATTCTGCCAGAGAGACAGAAAGCCTGGGACAGCATCACTAAGGGAAAGTCTCATGATACAATTTAGTGTTTTACTCTCAACCTCAAAATAGTCTTAAACCACGTGCCTCTAAATTACAGTAAAAACAAGTGAACAAGGATAACATCCTTTATTCCAGACCACAAAATCATGTATTGCAGGATGAGGTTTGTGGATGTTGGGGGAAGGGAACCCTCATATACCGTGCACTAGCAAAATGGAATTTTATCCAGAAATATCTCACCAACTCAAGACCACTGTGCAAGGTGAAGAGAATGTGGTAGAGGAACAGCCAGGTGTGAGAGGAGCCTGCACACCATGGCTAAGCCAACGTTAGACAGGACTCTTTTGCTTTTATGTGACAAATGCTAATGCAGACCACAACTGGAAAACCTAGACATTTGTTCACAGAACAAGCAAAGTGGAGGTGGGACCACAGTGACCAGAACCAGACAGTCAACTCCAATAGAGTCATAGCTTTCTTCTGCAAGTGATAGCCTCAAGAGGAAATGTAAAACCTCGTTTTTTATATTATTATTAGAGCTGAATGGATATTTCATAGAATAAAGGAATCCTTTTTATCTGTTACATGGCAATTGTATCTTTTACAGATATTTGTTTCTGGTGTATAATGGCAGTGATGCCTATACACGAAGGAGCTGTTATAGGCGATTAGCAAGCTCCTCTCGATCTTTATTGCTCCATATGTCCCCATAAATAACCAGTGTGTACTACCTCTTCTCTGAAGAGATGCCTAAGGAGTCACTCTCACCTCTTCAACTATTCCCACGTGTTAGAGGATTTCAGGTCTCATATTTGTGGAAAAGGTAACTATGCCTTCAGTCAGAGGAGAATTATTTCAATAGGACTCTTGGTTACCACTACGTCAAGCTCTCTGACTTATGTAGCTATACAAAACCTGTCTCACAAGATCTCATGAGTAAATTGGGAGCGTGGGGACCATGGGAGGAGGTAGAAGGGGAGGGGTCAGGGAGGGACAGGAGGGAAAAACATAGCTCAATAAAACCAGTTTTAAAAAAGAACAAAAACAAAACCTGTCTCAAAAAACTTTAGACAACATTGTCATAGGGCAGTCATCTGAATGGTGTGATCACATTACTGACAAGTAGTTTTCGGCTCCAGGCAGCACAAGTTGTACTTGGGAAATTATTTATTTATTTATTTAAAAGACATCATGTTGGAATTGAATGAGGAGGTGGGGGTGTTCATCTAGAAGAAGTTTGAGAGAGTCATGGGAGTATGATCAAAAAAAATTAGCCAGCCTTGCATGGCATCTTCAAAAATTAATAAATATATTTTCTAATTTTAAATATTAATTGTGTTATAATGTTTTCTGAGACCAGGTTGATGAAGGAACTGGGGTTCTGGCTCATTGGAACAGCATAGAGTTACCATGGGAAGACTTGGCTCAATCTCCATTCCTAGTGCTAATCCTAGTGATGAAACAAAAGGCTAGGCTGACACGTAGTCTAAAAAGAAACAATATAAAAGCAGAAGCAGGAGGCTGGAGATATGACTCCTCCCTTCCTGTGCAAGCACCTGCCATGGAAGCATGAAAACCTGGGTTTGGAGCCCCCACACCTATATAAAAACCTAGGCATGGTGGTTTGTACACTAATCCCAAAAGTCAGAAACAAGAAGATCCCAGGCGTTTACTGGCAAGCCAGTCTTCCTAAATAAGTGAGTTACAGTAAGTAAGAGACTGTCTCAAAACAATAAGGTGGAGACGAAACGAGGAGGACACCACAGGTACATGAACCTATGGACACAAACACATTCACGTACATGGGTGCCCATATGCACACGCTTGCCATCACCCAGCCCCTGACAGAAAGGAAAGAACATGAAGTGAAGAAAGTAAATCTAGTGCTATAACCTTTCTCTGTGTCTTGTCCCTGTCCCGTGTCAATACAGGACCTGGGCTCAACCCATCCTTTCCCTAGATGAAATTTCTACATCCTCTAATGAGATTCACAAGATGTGGATGGTGACCCAAGCTACCCAGGGGCTTTCTACGAGACCCTGGAGAAACAATTTCACTTCTCTGTGTTCCAAACTTCTTGTCTGCAAGATGAATCAGATCAGGTCCCTACTAGTACCTGCTTCTGTGACTGTTGCTCTCCAAAGGGTAACCCTAAGTGAATTCTGCCACCACAAAATAAATAAAAGAACCACTCCATGGACTGATTGCTCACAGGTGAGACAATTTTGTAAGCCAACATCCCTATCTCAGGCCATTTGCCTATCTGTCTGTGTGAGTAGAGTTAAGAAAAAAGATGTAAGCCACAAGAGACACAAGAGACCTCGGACATCACCGTCAGGGCTTATACCTACCTGATCTCTCAGCTGCCTTGATGTTCACTTCTAGTGCTCCTCACGGCTTGTTCAGAGGGCTACGGTCATTTTATTTTACTCTTGCTCTGGTATACTCATTGCAAGTAATCCAATAAACTGAGACACACACTGAAGCAAGACAGGATCCCCCAAACTGTCTTTCTATCTTTAGACTCCCTATGTATTAGCCACTTAATACTTTCCCTCCAATGGCACTATTTTACAACCAACCCATGTTAGCCCCATGGAGAAAACATGTCTTTAACACATTGCTCATACTTCCTTACAATTCATCTTAAAAGCACATAGCAAATATATCATCTGTGAATCACCTAGAATCATCTCAAATGCATCTACTTATGAGATTCATTTGACACCCAGGAAATGCTCTGCTAGAACGTAAATGACAAATCCTTCTTATGGTCATTATTAGATTTAGATTGAATAACAATACTTAACATTCTTTACAGTACTTCCTATTTTCTTATAACAATGTTTATTTCAGAGATGTCATGGGAGTGTTGGGAAAGGTTAAAAAAGAAAAAAATACCTTGTATAGGACATTAATCTGAAAGTAACATAACATAAAGGTCCCTGAATAAGGAGTGGAGGAGTCTTTTTGGAAGTGTTATGCATGCCTCTGAAATAATCACATAATAATAACTGAGGTAATAATCAAAATGACTACTGCATATTAAACATGGGCTTTATGCTGGGGTTCAGAGAGCTGGCCCTGCCTCTGCTCATTTGTATTCCCGCCTGCAACAGTGACTACCATCTCATGCAGAGAACCTGGGAGACCTTTCTCATGCCTGCCCTTATTTCATCTTTAAAAACAAACAG
>LOEQ01005049.1:0-15023 GCA_001685075.1 Bramus lutescens | reverse complement strand
TAGCCAAACCAAACTCCATGCACTGTGTCTCCCAGGCTTCAGCGCAAAACCCCATTTCATGCTTCAGAGCCTGGACAATGATGCTGAGTTCAGGTTGCCAAGCAGGAGTGAGCCTGACCCCACATGAGCCCCTTCTTCCACCACAGGCTGACTAAGGCTAAACTGGCCTAAGGGGCAGCACAGCCCCTCTGTGTAGGTATAGAGCTGCTGTCTGACTCCTTACAGTCTAGGATAAAGCAAGCAGACATGAGATAAGACAAGTTCTTTATCTCATAGAATGTTTCAAGTAATTCCCTTTAATTACCAGAATGAAGCAGGGTCCCATTTCCAGTTAGCCAGAGTTTGAAATCTTTTTTGGCAAACCACACTGACTTGAGACCCCTACCACCATGACAGGTTGAAGTTGTGGATCTGCCAACCACTAAACTTTATTATGTTTAATACAGAGTTTAACCTCTATGGGCCTCACCCTCCTCCTTTGTAACAGAAAGGCAAGCAACTCCTGCTTCTTGAGATGGCAGGATGATCATGATTGGAATGAATGTAAGACTGGGTACCATGCCCAGGACACATGTGTGATAGGTCCATATCAGTCCTATAACTAGTTATGGGGCTTAGCAATTCAGGCTATCATTTCCCAACACACAGTATACACAGGTCCGAAGTCCACACACAGCTGGGTTCTCTGCTTGGTCTCACAAAGTCAAATTAAAGGTGTTGGCTGGACTGAGCTATTCTCTGAAGATTCTGGGAAGAATGTTTCCAAGTTCATTGAAACAGATGGTGGATTTATCCTTGTAGCTGCCTGCTAGGGGTATCCTCTCTCTGTTTCTCTGGGGGACACAAATTTATCTTCTACTAATCCTCATCTTAATCAACAATGCCAAGTTGAGCCCTCACCTTTCCAACCTCTAACATAGTTCTCTTCTCTTCTGCTTCTTCTGTTCATTTTTTGTTTTGGTTTTTGGTTTTGTTTTTCAAGGCAGGGAATCTCTGTGTAATAACCCTGGCTGTCCTGGAACTAGCCCTGTAGACCAGGCTGACATCAAACTCATAGAGATCTACCTCTACCTCCTAGGATTAAAGGTGTGTGCCATCACTGATCAGTTTTCCTTTTGTTTCCAATTGCTTGTGTTACTACATGGATCTACCTAGATAATCTAGTATTATCTTCCTATTTTAAAGTCTATTGATTGATAAATACCATTTTGTAATTATGTAGATCGCCTGAGAAGAGGTGTGAATTCCTAGTGCGGGACACTGAAGAAGCAGGATGTGATCTGTCCCGCTGAAAAAGGTACCAAGCCATGCGGCTGACATACATAAGAATAATGGGTTAATATAAGTTATAAGAGCTAATAAGAAGCCTGAGCTAATGGACCAATCAGTTTATCATTAATGTAGACTCTGTGTGAATTTCTTTGAGGCTTACCGGCTGTGGAAACTAGGCAGGACAGAAACCCCAACAAGCAGGACCTCATGTTACAAATTCTAAGCTAGTAACCAAGCTGTGGACGTAACTGTAGTCCTGCTACCCAGAAAACAGAATGTTAATGAACTTCCACCTTAGTTTACCTTGGCGGGATAAAAGGTGTTTGGATAATAAATGCATGTGATCTTCAAGATTTGAATGAAGCCTGAGACTCTCTTCCAATATTGCTGTGTGAACTGTATCTCAATTATTCCCGTGCCTCCACGCAGGTCCAGAGAGGGAAAAATAGTTTATGTTGGGGCATCAGACCCCGACATCAGAGTACATGTCTTTCTAGTGAGGAGTCCACTGGTTTTAAACACTACCATTCACCAGAGTGACCCACTCGGCAAGAAATTTGCACTGATTGTTCCTAGAGGTGGCCCACATCTTTGCAGCCAGATTACGTGTCCACTACTCAGTCACCTGGGATACGATTCACCCTTTTTGTTTCAAGAGCAAACCTCACAGTTATAGCCAGAAGACCCCTCCCAAATCTCTTTAGAGGGTATCACAGGGCCAGGAACATGCAGAAGCATAGACCCCTCCAAAATTGGAGCCAGCAAGAGGCTGAGCTTGATTTTATGCCAGATATTGTAATTTCCAACTTGTCACCCTAGAAATTTCACTGAAATGTATGGGAATATCTCAGAAGCACAAGTTCTGTTTAAGTCTAGAAATTTACTTAAAGTTTTCCTGGCACAAACAATATCCCTCCTTGGATTTGCAGCTCTTTGAGATTCTGGGGTTGAGTTTTCCACACATAAGTGAGTTCTGGCTTGCAAATCTTTGACAGGCTACTAGAGAGCGAGGGATTAACAGTGTCTGTCATGCACCAGTTAAATGACTAAAATAGTTACAACAATGATAAATTGTTACAAAGCATCCATCACTATCATTAATTACCCTTCCCACCTATGCAGATAAGTACATGGAGTTTTGTGTACACTCCAAATACATCAAATACATAGAAAGACAAAACAAAGAAAACACTCAAAAGTATGCACTTTCCATGAAAATCCCTTGATTCCATGCCAAGAATATTCTTCACCACCAGTGTCTTGCATATCTTTTCATTAATCATATTCTATTTATTCAAATAATAGATTTATAAATCAATGTTTTCAATAGCAGTATAATATTCACACATTTCTTTCTTTTTCTTTTCCCCCTTGACCAGAAGCCTGAAAATGGTTTCAATGGAGTAACTGTAGATATGTTCACATCAATGAATAAATAATAGTCCTCCACTTACTCCGGTCTGTTAGTAGACTGTCCACTAATTTTAACTTGTTCAGATAAACACAATTATTTGTATCCTCAGAAACTCTATCACCCTGTTTAATTGCTCTTCACACCTCCCAGCAACACAAGGATTTTTTCAAAAATAACAAGGTAAAGTAACCTCAAGCTACTAAGTGTATTGATTCCTGTTGTTTTTTTTCCTCAGGATCCATGCAATTATGTTACTTGATTTTCAAATGAAAAGGAGGAAATGTTAATCCTACATGAGCTAAATTAATTTACATCTGGGGTTTTTTTTAACCAACTTAAGAACAACAATAACAAAACAATCTCCCTGTCTATCTAATTAGAATTAGTGGCAAAATAAATAACAATAAGTAAGTCAGTTGTACATCTATAGAACTTAAGACAGTTTAGTCCTATTTTTTTTTCCAGTGAATTCGCTATCTCTAATCCTCTCCATCTGGTACCCAATAAATTAGGAGCTATGGCAAATCAAAGAATCTCCCAGGGAAACCTCTACAATACTTATTAGAAAGAATATATCACAAGAAGCATGCAGTTTAAGAAGAGCTGTCACGATAATTATTAAAAATCACAAATAGAAACACTTGTAGGATTGATCAGCTCACTGCTAGGTTTGTGGAAATAACAGCTTTAACATCAAAGGAATAACTGGAGGAGATTTTTACAAACATGAAATGAGGCTTTGCTCTGTTCTGATTTAGCTGGGACCTACCTTGAAAGCATCACTGCTGATTCCTACTCCAAGGGTTCTAAGCAGGATTCAATTTGTATACTTTGAGCTACTGCCCAAACTGCTTCAAATAACAAAAGAAAGGTAAGAGGCATAGACTTGTCTAGCTGTGACTGTGGAGCTCGCCATAGCCAGTGAGCCCTGTCTATAGGATGAAATATTCATCTGTTTATCTCCAGTCTTTAACTTGCAACAATTCCTTTCCCAAAATAATTATAAAGCAATTACTTGCCAGCTTTCACTTTATTGGTAACTACTTTCACTCAAAGAATAGCAATTACTACATAATTACAGTACATGTTATCTAAAGAGTCTTCACTGTGCCTACTGACAATAAATTATAGTCACTGTGGCTCTAATTATGTATTCTATAGATCCTAAATATGCAATGGCTGTATAGTTACATATTAATAAGTCACACTCTACTTTTCAGAGCAGACTGCAGTAATATGCCATTGGATTTCTTCCATGTGGTAACCTGTGGAGTCACGCTTATTGTTCCATTTGACTTTCTGGAAGGCAACAGACTACAACCAACACGGGTTCAACATTGCCCACCAGTTCTCAATTTCATCCAGTCACACCCACCAGGGCAGAGAGAAAATCAAAAGTGAAAAGCAAACTAATCCTTCTTTCTAGCGTGTTGTTTTGATTAAAAAAAAAAAAACCCTACCAGCCCTGGCTTAGAGTCAAGAATTGCAGGTGCAGAAGTTTGGCAGCAATGGCAGACTTACCTTCACACAATCATTCAATACAAAAAGGCTGGATTCAGAAGCAGGAAAGGGCATGGACCTGGCTTTGGACCATGACTTCATTGCTTGAAATTTATAACATAATTTTGGTTCCAATAATGACCATAGGAAGTCAAATACCCGAGAGCTAAAGATTTAAGGGAGCAACTTACCTTTCCCAGCTCTTGAAAAAAATCTTTAAGTCTGGAAATAAATTTCACAAAAATCTGAATCACATGGAATTGATTGTTTCCTCACCTTTCCAAATAAAGTCTATCAAACTGCATTAAATACCTTGGCTACTCTGCAAAATCTGAGAGCAATAAATGGCATTGTCTTTGAAGTGCACATAGTCACAAAGAATGTTTGGCAAGAAAGGGCTTCAAAGAGGTAGAAGTCAGAAGATGAAGACCAAGAAAGTAGCTCTCCAGCAGTTATTGCTGATTTCTGAGAGGTGTCCTACTGGGCACATAGATCCTGACAAGCACAGATGAGATGAGATTTCAATGAAACTAGACAGCTCAGCAACATGCCCTCCTGCCCTGGTACACACTCCCTTTCCAGAGGCAATTGGCCTCTGAAAACTTGTCCTTTCCAGTTTGACTCTGATATTCCTAGATCTGAGTTCACTGCAACTTATAAGCATCAGTGAATAGCAGACAGCCTGTCACAAATGACTGGGAAGAAGCAGAGCAAAGGAAGATGTGAGCACCGCTACTAGTGTTCTTGTGCAAAGACATATTGATGGGGTATGTCAGACCCATTATCACTGATATCTCCAATTATCCACTGTGAAGACTGACCTTGAGTTTCAGGTTCAGGTTAGCATGCATTAAATGTTTAAAAATGGACAATTTAAGTGGTAAATTGTAGTTCTACAGATGCTTTCAGTAAAGGGTCAATGAAAACCTAGACAATGGAAAAGATTTAAGAAAGAAGAATATACTTCTCAAACAACTATACCAATCACTTGACACATATCTCACATTCTTGAACTATGACAACTGTGTAGTGTGTCTAATTATTATTACTTAACAGATAAGAAGGTGAAGTTGGGAATGCTGAATTCACTTTCCCTTAGTTGTCAGGGATTGTATTTGAGTTTAGATTTGATCTCTCACAGCTATGCACTTTCTCTTGGCAAGTTCACATCCAACAACTCCAGAGCTAACTTTGCCTCAGTACTGACATCCAGGTATTGCCATGCATTGGTTTAGTCAATCCTGTTTTGTAATCATTTGAAATAGTTAGTGAAATCTTTATTGTAATTCCCAACCCAAATACAAGGAAAATAAGTCTTAAGAGAGTTACCTCTCTTGTCCAAGATGGTAGAGTAAAACTTAGAGCTGGTAATCCAACCAGAACCAGCAGCAAAGCCTTTGCCACGGTGACTTTTTTTTTTTTACCATTGTAATAGATACTGAAGAGGAAAATGTGATTTCTTGTTTAAAGGAAGTTTATCACCTAACAGATGAGCCACACCCATCCTGCTGGACTCGCATCTTTACACAGACATTTACTGCTGAATTATAATTCAAATAGCAAACCAGCGTAATTTCCTTTCCTTGTCTTCATCATCTTTCTCCTCTATTGGTCATGGCAGTGCTGAGAAATCCACTTTAAAATGTCCCTTGACTCTTGTCTTTGCCTCCTGGGGCCTGTGGTCCTTAGAATCTAAAAGAATTATTCATTTTGTATTGTAGGAAGAAATGCTCAGTTGCTTTGGAGACAATAGTAAAGAAATATATAAATGAACCTAGTTTGGTCCTATGCAGGTTCCCCCACTATCATTCCAGAGTCAGTGAGCTCTCACTAGCTCAGGTCAGCTGTTCTGTGGGTATCACCATCAAGGTCTTGATTCCTTTGCTCATATTATTGCTCCTCCCTCTCTTGAACTGGTCTCTGGTAGCTCGATCCAGTGATTTGCTGGGTAGGTCTCTGTATCTGCTTCTATCACTTGCTGGATGAAGGTTCTATGATAACAAATAAAGTAGTCATCAACCTGATTACAGGGGAAGGCCAGTTCAGGAACCCTCTCCACAATTGCTTAGGGTCTTAGCTGGAGTCATCCTTGTGGATTTCTGGAACTTTCCCTAGTGTCATGTTTCTTTCTCTCTAGCCCTTTGATGGCTTCTTCAATCACAATATCTCTTTCCTTGCTCTCTCTCTCTCGCTCTCTCTGTCCTACCCCTTCTTGAGCATCCCATTCCCTCATGTTCTACTCCCTCCCATTCTTCCCTCCCCCTCCTCCTCCACCATCTCTTCTCCACACCCATAATCCCATTTTTTTCAGGAGATCGTGTCTGTTTCCCCTTCCAAGGAGGATCCACGTGTGTCTCTCTTAAGGTTCTCCTTGTTACCTAACTTCTCTGGGATCTGAACTGTAGGGTGTTTATTCTTTGTTTTGCATCTATTATCTGCTTATGAGTGAGTACATACCATTTTTGTCTATCTGGGTCTGGGTTATCTCACTCGGGATTTTTTTTTCTAGTTCTATCCATTTGCATGCAAATTTCAAGATGTCATTGTTGTTTCCTGCTGAGTAATACTCCATTCTGTACATGTACCACATTTTCCTTATCCATTCTTTGGTTGAGGGGCACCTAGGTTTTTTCCAGCTTCTGGCTACTGTGAATAATAATGCTGTGAACACAGTTGAGCAAATGTCCTTGTGGTATGAGTGTATATCCTTTGGATATATGCCCAAGAGTGATATTGCTGGGTCTTGCAGTAGATGGATGCCAAATTTTCTAAGAAATTGCCACACTGATTCCTAAAGTGTGTGAGGTCTATGGGACCACTGGCAGTGGGACCAAGATTTATCCCTAGTACTTGAACTGGCATCTTGGAGAACTCATTCCTTGGAGGGACACCTTGCTCAGCCTAGATATGGGGGAAGGGCCTTGATCTTGCTTCTCAGTGAAGTATCAGACTTTGTTAACTCCCCATGGGAAGCCTTACTCTTTCTGAGGAGTGGATGGGGAGGGGGGAGATGGGTGGGACAAGAGGAGGGGAGGGTGTGGGAACAAGAATAGCTATTTAAAATGAGAAAAGAATGTAGTAAAAAATATTAATTAAAAAGGTAAAAAACAATAAAAGGAAAAATAAGTTAAAATGAAACATGTAAATGAATGAATGAACCTACCTAGATTTCTACTTTGGAATAGGCTTTAGAGAAAATTAATTCTAATGCCTTCATTTTACAGGATTCTTTTATTGGATCTTAAGGACTTGATCTGACACAATTGCCAAAAAAAAACCTACACACACTAATAATACCAGCCTCATAACAATAGAGCAAAATATAAAATGTGCCTGTCTTAAGAACAAAATTCAGAAAGTTTGATTTTTACAGGGTTTTTACCTATGTAGGCCACAGATTTGAAGTACATGCCCTAATTTAGCAAGTGCTTTGTATCCATAATGAGATTCCTAAATGTTATCTGTTTTTAACACATAGAGATATCTTGAGAAAATATTTAATATATTTGTGACACTTGTTATGCCATCAGGACCATCCTTCTTCCTTCTATCCCAATAGGATTACATAGCCTGAGGTGGTAGTTAGCATCAAAGGGATTCTATATATACATTTGTGAGATTTTCAAGCATTTCTTTAAAAGAAAATATACAATTTCTGCCTCATCAGCGAGGATTGTCTAAAAGTATGGAAAGATTGAAAAGGACTCAACTTATCAAAATGGTAATTTTGGCAGTTGATCATTACAATGAGGACCAGGACCATTTGATATTGGTAGTTATGTTATTACTAATTAAGGCTACCATGTCCCAACTACCAGAGGAGAGAGAATTGTCCTACTCACCTATGCACATTTACAGAAAAGCATTAAACACATTCTGATGAAGGCCAAGGACAGTTTATAGCACAAAATAGTGGGGAGAATTTCCTTAGCATAGCATGTGTCAGAGAGAAATTGGGTGGTTTTCTATGTAAGAATTTGTCAATAGGAGGAAAACCATAGCACTTTCCTACTAGACATGGTGCATACAGCCAAATTTTTACACAAAATTTCAGAGACGTTCACAGATTCCTTATAGTCCATTCATAGACTCCAAGACTCTGTTATAAAAGCACCTGTTTCAAACCTCTTGTAGGGGGATAGAGAGATGGCTTGGTGGTTATAAGCACTGGCTGCTCTTCCAGGGGACCTGGGTTCAGTTCTCAGTACCCACACGACAGCTCACAACTGTTTGTTCCTATAGTTCCAAGGGATCTGACACTCTCTCATGGACATACAGGCATGCAAAACATCAATGCACATAAAATAAAAATTAATAAAAATCTGCTGTGAAGCAGGGTTTGTCAACATTAGCACTATCAACATTTTGGACAAACGATGTTTTGTCATGAAGAGATGTCTTCTGCACTGTGGCAACCAGCAGCATAATCAGCCTTGCTCATTAAATGTTAATAGAATACAACCCTGGACGGACATACACACACACACACACACACACACACACACCCTGGCAATACTGCTCCCATTTGAGTTCACCATTCCAGACTAAGAAGCATGAAAATCTCGCACAAGGGGAAAAACAATAGCTATAACAATTATCATAGAAAGCAGCAAGCTGGAATTTGATGAATAGCAAGCCCAGTAGAATAGAAAACCTTCAAAGTTCCCCTTTCGCTATGTCTATGCTCTTAATTCCTGAAAGACATGACTATTCTCCTCATAAAAGCAGGCTAAGGAGGACCTGCTTAAGACAATCTGGTTCTATTGAAAAGCTTCTGCCTCTTCGAGCCACCCTGACAGGTGTTGAGAGGAAACGAATGGGGGAAAACACTATGAGGTGTCTGTAAATGAAAAGAGTGTGGAACCCAAACTGTGAGAAACATTCCAGGAAGGTGTTCCATTTAAAAGCAGTCCTGCAGAGCTAGGGCATCTTAGACACCTGGGCTGTGGTTTTCAATCAATGCAGGACTGCCTCAGCCTCTGCTCATTTCTGAAATGCGGAAGTGGTCACACTTTGAACCTGAGCCCTAGTTTCCTGCTAGGGAATTGGATTGGGCAACCAGACAGCAATCCAAGGTGTGAGTCTACAGATGAACCCCTGGGAAACTGCAGAGAATAAGCTGCCTTCGTTTGAACGCTTATTCTGTCCCCCAATTTTCATCTTGAAATCTGAATTTTCAAGTGATAGAATTAAGATGCGAGACCATTGGGAGAGGAGTACACAGGAATGGAATTAAAACTGTAAGAGAGAGAGAGAGAGAGAGAGAGAGAGAGAGAGAGAGACCCAAGTGAACTCAATAGTTACTTCTACCCTCTAAGGTTACCTTCAGAATATCGTCTACAAATCAGAATGCAGGTCCTCACATACTTGCAAAATCTGGTGGACACTGTGGTCTTAGATATTCAGCCTCCAGAACTAGGAGGAACCATATTTGCTGGTTTATGGACTTTGCAGGTTATGATATTTTGTTAGGACAACTTGAACGTTGGGGCATACAGCCCATCTGCCTGGAAGGCATAGATTTCCAAAAGTCTCCAAATGTCAACAATTTCCAAGTTCCAATTAAAATTGGATACATTTCTATGTTGTTTATGTGTTGGGAGAAGGAAGCTACCAAATGCAAGCACACTAAGTCATAAATTTTGGGAAATCCTTGGGTGGTATTCCTTACATATTAATGTGCCCATGTTGGGAGGACTTCCCACACCATACCCAGAAGATTCAAAGTGGAAAAATCGCTAACCCTCTCACAACCTCCAGATCTCTGCTTACTATAAATACCTGTGTCCAACATCTATGGTTGCTATATCAGTAGGTTGGGGTGGATCACTGAATTGTCAAGCTTAAAATGCTGATGCCAGCACATTCGTACAAGAGGAAGAAAGGCATCTCAAGCGGCCAGCCAGTTGAGTTTGCAGGATGTTTCCTGCTTAGTGGGATTCAGGTAGAGATTTAAAACTGTCTTTTTAATGACAGTCTAGGTGATTCTGAGTTAAACCAAAGTGATGGGGAAAGAAAATCTTTCCTAGATTCCAAGACAAACAGAATATATTGAACTGTGAGTGACTTGAAGAGTTAATACACAAACTTTTTTACCTCCTTCTCTACCAAGTAAACTCTTATTTATTCAAGGCCCATCTCCAAAATCAGGCCCTCGTTAACCAGTCCCTTCTCCACCATTTATTACAACATTCACTGAGTTGCAAGGATTTGGACAGATAGAGCATTGCTCAGTTACATCTTATTTATCTCTGTCTGCCCAGGCTCTGATAACAGGCTCTGGCCCTAGACATATTCAATAGCTCTGATAGTCAGAGTTCTCCTCCCTGTTAAATCTGCCCTACGAGATTAGAGCCTTCATCAAAGAGTCAGAGATTCTGTTCCCACCTCTCCTAAGATAACATTCTGTAGGAACTCCAGAGAGAAGGAAAGCTTTGGTCCTCTTCAGAGGTAGAAACTATCCTACCTCCGCCTTGGCTGCCAATGTCTCCATGTCCTTACCATTGACCAGACCTGCAGGTAGGACAACAGCCTGTTTCTGTTTCTTTCATTTTAAGTCTCTACCTGCAGACCCATAACTGGCTGGCCACTTGGCATGCCTTTCTTCCTCTTATATGGATGTGCTGGCATCAGCATTTAAGCTTGACAATACAGTGATGCAAATGATACAAATTTAATTATCTCACAATTCATAAAATTGTTCCATTTCACAAAACTAGCTATAGCATAGCTTTATTGGTATTGATGAGAGAGTTACAGCTGATATTTTATAATGCCAATTACACCACTACTTCTAAAAAGTTGAAATGACTGTGTTTAATATATGTCAGAGGCTACACCTAGCAATCCGTAGGCCTCATCACATGTAATCATCCGAGTTCTTTTGGCAGATGAGGTGATTTTAAAAGTTCCTATGTTCTCATCTATTTTATTGAGGAGAAAATTAAATCTTAACATTTAAATGGTTTGTTCAAAGTTATAAACGGGCGAGTTAGCATCTGGACACAAAGCTCACCTGATCTACTTAACTGATATTCCATACTGAAATGTCGTTTTCACTCCTCAGCTCAAAACACTCATTCATATTTTGAGTAAGCAGAAATTTTCAAGATGTGACTGGTTAACAACAACAAAATATCTTTGATCTTGAAGTACTAAGAGTAGAGTATTTTATCTCCACATTAGGATACCACATAAAGAATGCAATGGTACATGTCAATCGTAAGAATGAAATTGTACTGTGTGTACTCCCACTATGATGTGACTCAACAGATGTTTTCTTTGAGCTCCTTGATGGTTAGCTCTAATTCTCAACTTGACACATTATAGAGTCACCTGAGAAGAGGGATAGCACTTCAATGAGGGATTGTCTGGATCAGGTTGACACCTGCTCATATCTGTGGACAGTTATCCTGATTGCATTCATTGTTTTGGGAAGATCCACCAACTCTGGATGACACCATTCCCTAGACAAGGAATCCCAGAGTGTTTGAGACTGGGGAAAGCGAGCTGAGAATGAGCATGCATTCCTTCCACTTAGCTTCTCGGATGTAATGTGACAACCATCTTGAGCTCCCTTTGCTATGATGTTGCCACAGTGATGAACTGTAACCAGAAACTGTGAGCTAAAATAAATCCCTTTTCATGATATTTTTGTCATAGAACTGGAAAAGAAACTAAAGTAACTTCATCAGCCACTTTGAGAGCCTATGAGTCTGACCTCACAAAGCAAATTTCCTCATTCCAGTGAAAGGTTAGTGGGGCAAGTCAAAGGGCACCTGTAAGTGCTACCCATCCCTTAATCTAAGTGTCATTTGCCTTTGTTACAAGGAGCCAAGGACCAGTAAAAGTGCAGCAAAGTTCTAGGTATAAGTTACCAATTCTTTGAAAGAGAAAAGCCATTGGAAGCTTGAATCAACTGCCAGCTGTTTTCACCCATATTCTTTGATCTGCGCTCCTTAATTCCCAGGGTACATGAATGTATGGCTTATCCATAAAAGAGAGACCTAACAGGTGAAAGATATGGGAGGAGAACAAAGTGAAAGACTAGAAATGAGAAAAATGTAGGCTGACAGGAAAGAGGGGCAGTGAAGAAGCTTGTTTTCCTCATGATTACTTTCAATACCCTAAGGGTTATAGAGGAAACGTGTTTTGTTTCCTGGACTTTTTTTCTGTACAAGCAAAAAGGAATAAAAGAAGAAATCTACATTCTAACTTAATCTCCAGCAACTTGTTGACAGGATTAAGCTAAATAAATGAGCATTTGTAGAGAAGTCCACCTAAATCAACAAAAAAGTTTTAAAGATATAGACAAATTATGACATTAGGAAATAAAAGCCTTCTTCTGATAGGAAAATAAGGCCAGGTTCTGCCACTGAAGAGGAAAATCTGAATTTGTGTTGGAGAAGGGAGGCTGCTTGTTGGTTTCCAGCTGCCTGGTTAGCTTAGATCCAAAATTATCACACAGAAACTGTATTAATTAAATCACTGCTTGGCCCATTAGCTCTAGCTTCTTATTGGCTAATTTCTTACATATTAATTCAACTCATTTCTATTAATCTGTGTATCGCCACATGACAGTGGCTTACCGGCTAAAGTTCCCATCATCTGTCTCCGGCAATTCCATGGTTTCGCTGTGACTCTGCCCGTCTTTCTCCCAGCATTCAGCTTAGTTTTCCCTGCCTAGCTAAGTTCTACCCTCCTATATATCCAAAGCAGTTTCTTTATTCATTAATGGTAATCATAGCACACAAGGGAACTACCACATCATTTGTTTGTTCTGTAATCAAACAAATGGGTCCAGTTGAGCATCTGCTTGTCTTAGCATTAACCACAAAGAGTTTTCTTGGAAATTTACTCTTTCATTAGCACCACATTATATGGAGATAGAGGGCTCTACAACCATCAGTCAGGCTACACAATCTACCCAGTGTATATCTAGAGATGTTCTGTTCCACTAGGAACAACCCAAAAGCTTATTTATTCTTCACAGGACCCATTAGTTTTCCCTTGCTTGTAGCTTTTGGGGGCCTATTCCCTATGGTGGGATGGCTTTCTCAGCTTTAATGAAGGGGGGAGGGCTTGGTCCTGCCTCAAACTGATGTACTAGGCTTTGTTAACTTTCCATGGGAGGCCTTACCTTTTCTGAGGTGTAGATAGGGGACAGGTGAGGTGGGAGGGAGGTGCAGAGGAAGGGGAGAAAGGAGAAACTGCGGTTGTTATGTAAAATGAATAAAATATTTAAAATAAAAAACTCTACCCATTTGACACTATCTCATGCTCAACGTTTCTGCATATATATGTCTCAGCTGACTAGTAGCCCCAGTCACTCATCACCCCTCTATGTCGCTATATTTTCTTCACTCAAAATGGTAGTTGGCCAGAAGGATGCTACTCACAGTAAAAGATTAGTAAATACTGCTAAATAAATTGCTTGAATAAATGACTTCTGAAGTGAGTAAAATTGGCTGTTTTTGTAAAGAAACTAACCCATTATTCTTAAGGTTTCCCCTCTTTCTTTCTTCAAGGGGGAATCTAAGTTTGTTTTCTAAAGAGATGGATATGTTGTGTAAGTAAATCCTTTGGGGAAAGGGGGCTTAAAAATCTCTTCTAGATGAGCAGCCTGGGATACTGCTTTCCTAGAACTTCCTTCTCTCCTCGCTTTCTCCTTACAGCCAGAGAAAATTTGATATAGCTGAAGAAAGAAACAGAAATGAGTTGTTCGTATCCAAACATACCAAGCCAATAGTAGACTTATTTGTATGGCTCTTTACTCTCCCTATACACACTTATATATATATATTCAAGGCAAGCATAGTCAAAGGGAAAACTATTTTTTTTAATTTCCTTAGTTTCATGTTTAGAGGGATTCTTATGAAGAAAGTGTAAAATGAGAATAGTCAAACATACTATTCATCAAGTAAGTTTGTATGTATAGATTATAATCAGGTCCAGTTATATGGGAACTAAAATTTAGAACATTATGATCTTTTTAGGGAAAAGCCTATCACATAAGAAATTAGAGAGCAATGAACTGATCAGAATTAGAACTTTAATGTGTTCTATGAACTCCTAAGAAAGATGCCGACAGAAATAAAGCTTTCGCTCTTAATGTCTCAGGGTCTGTAGAGACATTTCCAAATGGGCTGACTTCAATGGACATAAGCTGATTTAAAAGAATATACAGGATTTTTATAGAGAAATAAGAACAAGAAGGCCACACTGGGGCAAGGGAAATAAACGGAGAGGGGGATATGAAAGAAAAGGAAGCAGGAAGCCAAAAACTAGCTTGGTATTCCCAAGACACACCTGAGAGTGGCCTGAAGAAATATGGAAGCTAAGGAGCAATATCAGAAACTCTAGAAAAACAGACACATAGAAAAAAAAAGAAATAAAAGAATACCTAGTAGATGTGAGGATCTGGGAACTATAGTTGGATTTGGAACAGTATATCCTCATTTGCATTTGCAGGATTCTAAGGCCCATAGAAAGGAGACATACTCCTTGTCGGTGTCCCCTGCTTGCTTTCCCTGTGTGCCCCACTTCTCTCTTTGCACTGAGCACCACTCCTTACTGAATTCCCCAGCAGCAGCCTCTGCCATGGGAGTATGGCAACTGATACCTTTCAAAGGAGGTGGTTGTCTTCTGCACCTTTTACATGCCTCTGGGTAAGAGGAGAATGAAGGGTTGGAGCATTTTTTTCCCTTATGATGTTGTGCGTATATTTTACTCTACAAAGTCAAGGTTATATAAAAGTCGCTATCCAGAGGACAGATCAAAACAAAGGAAGAATGAAGGAAAGAAGAAGGGAAGAAAGGAAGGAAGGGAGGGAGGGAGG
>LOEQ01005048.1:74747-89585 GCA_001685075.1 Bramus lutescens | reverse complement strand
AGAGAGAGAGAGAGAGAGAGAGAGAGAGAGAACTCATGCCTGTTTCATATCTCATGACTTCATTCCAGCTCTAAACACACAGCATGCATAAGAGGCCACTCAAAAGCAATGCACGCTGCCTGGAACACTCTGCTAAACTAAGACTCTGGACTATTCTATCTTGTGAAGTGTACTGCTTTTACTCTATAACCCAAGTTCTCTGCTGCTGCAGATAAGAATTTAATTTTGGAAAACAGACCTAGTATTTTTCTACTGCCAATCCTCAGCGTCTAAGCACTGAGTGGAGTTTTGAATTGTATTGTGTCAGAAAGTTTGAATTTAAAAATTGCTGTTTCAGTTGCTAACTTGAGCTTTACTAAAATAAGGAAGTCGTTTTTGACTCTGGATTACAACAGATTTTTCAGCAATTTCTAAAATGACCCTAAACATACTTCTGCTGTTCTGTGCTATGTGTTTATGTGTAACAATGTTCTCAGTATTAATGAAAATAAAACCAAAACATCGGCCAAATCTGAAAAACACTGAAGATGGTTAGTATCCTGCATATCAAGTATTCATCCAAAATTAAATTCTAAATATAAAAATTAACAAGCACCTCTGTCTCACTAATATCCAAATTTGTTTTCATCTTTACCAGATGGCAAAGTTATATAGCTATGAAAGAATTAACAGTAATTTTCTGTATAATTTCCCATTAGTAAATGTTTGACTTGTATTCTTATTTTATATACAGAAAATACCAGAAGTTGAGTAAAAAGTCCTCTGACAAAAACAGTTGGTGAGTGGGAAAAAGAAGCAGTGCTGGAGTAGACCACCAACTGAGTCTATCTATCTGTCTGTCCGTCTGTCTGACTGACTATCTGTCGATCTATAACATCTCCTGGCTAGCCTGGAACTTGCTGTACAGACTAAGCTACCTTGAACTCCCAGAGATACCTCTGTCTCTGTCTGCACAGTATCGGGATTAAAGGCATGTGCTCGCAGGCCTGGCCCACTAACTACCGCTTGCATGTGCTGAACCAATCCATCCAAAACGTTGCTCTAATATATTCTATGCAAAGACTTGTTTGCCAGGAACCTTCTCTGGATTCTCACTGCTAGTAAATAGAATCAAATCCTCTTAAGGAGGGCGTAGAATCCTTTGGTGTTCTCCTCCTCCTTTGACAAGGGTCACCTTTCTATGCTTCCCATGCATATATAGATCCTACCTAAACATTTACTTTCTAAGTTTTGTATTTTTGAGTACTATGTTTTTATTTTTAAATTAAGTAAATTAAATTATGGTCTGAGTCAACATATAATATAATTATTTTTCTTATTACATGAGATAAATCTGCATCACTGCTTTGCTCATTTCCTCTTTCACCATCCCTTTTCTCTTCTCCCTGATGGACACCTTCCTGCCACCACAGAGTCTGCATGCTTTCACACCACATTCGTGAGTGTGCGCGCGCATGCACACACACACACACACACACAACCTGCATGCATATCTAAATACATGCGTACATATATATTTATATATTTGAATTTAGATTCTCCACTTTGTATTCTTTTCCATTATCCTCTCTTGTCTCCATTTGGATTTTATCCTCTCCTCACAGAACCCTCCGACTTCCATGCTACATTTATATCTAAATGTAGACTCTGCCAAGGAGAGGAAACAGGCAGCATTGGTTTTATCTGAGTAGGATGCATTTTCCCTACCATAATACTCTCTAGTCACATTCATTTTCCTACAAATGACATAATTTCATACTTCATAGCTGAATAAAACTCCCTTAATTTTTCGTGAGATTGTATCCATATTTTATTTGGTCATCTGTTAATGGACAAATCAGCTGATTTTATAGTTTGGCAACTAGGAAAATGCTTCTGTAAACATGAGCATGCCTGTGACTTAGTGTGACTCAATCCCTTTGGATTCTATTATTTATACACATAATTTTCAGACATTAGTTTTCATCACAGCTCTACATTTTATAGGATTTTCAACCAATTCCATGTTTCCTTCTTGCAGGCTCCCCTCCTGGGTTTCCATTCGGAAGTCATTATTCCCTACGGGGAACAACAGTGTGTGGGTTATGCTATTGCATTGTTTTAGGAGTCTGGTGGAGCTGTGTTTACAATGAGTGTAGGTCCCAGGTGGGCAGACAAAGAACAAAGCTAAATGAGAGCATCTGCGGGGGTACAGGTTATACCTATGAATGTGAATATGAGATGAGTGAATAAGTATCTGGAAACAGCCCTGCAGGAGCATTCAGTGTTTGTCTAAGGATGCTTCAGCTGGCCACAAAGAGCCCAGACAGCTCTTTCCCATGATGTTTTTAGTGTTGTGCCAGAAACAACACACATCAGCTACCACTGAACACAGGGCTTTTCCAGACAAGGAGAAGCTGGAGAAGCAAGCAGGACTGTGCTGTGCAGCTCCATCCCTCTGACCTGCTGAGACTCCATCATCTCCTGTGCTCCATTGTCAACGAATTAGGTCGGTATGGTAAATAATCAGATCAGCTAAAAAATAACGGTTATTTTTTAATAGTTGAAAAGGGGAAAACTCACGCTACAATAATGGGGGGTATGAAATGCAATCGGTCCCGCGGACACTGTGCAGAGAGAGAGAGTGCCTTTGTCCTACTAGTTTTGCTACCTGGGTTACAGGTAGCCACCCCCTAACTAGATGTGATTGGTTGATAGTTTCCCCATCACTCCATCCCTCTGACCTGCNTCATCTCCTGTGCTCCATTGTCAACGAATTAGGTCGGTATGGTAAATAATCAGACCAGCTAAAAAATAATGGTTATTTTTTAATAGTTGAAAAGGGGAAAACTCACGCTACAATAGTGGGAGGTATGAAATCCAATCGGTCCCGCGGACACTGTGCAGAGAGAGAGAGAGTGCCTTTGTCCTACCAGTTTTGCTACCTGGGCTACAGGTAGCCACCCCGTAACTAGATGTGATTGGTTGATAGTTTCCCCATCACTCCATCCCTCTGACCTGCCGAGACTCCATCATCTTCTCCAGATGGGAGGGAATCAGGAGCAGAAATCATGTAATCATTCACTCTGGGATGTTGGTGCTTTAACAATTAGGATAGGCCGGGCTGTTAACAGCAACAAGTGAAGTAGTGGGATTGTCTGACATCATCAATATTGAAAAGTCTTGCTTAGAGAGTTCTGGCTTAAGAGCTCAATAGAGCAGTTTTCTTTTTAAAAGATGACAACTTTTTTTTACATTATCTAATTTAAAGGATAATGTAAAAGTAATCAAATTGACTACAATAATTAAAATAACCTATATCACGTGACTAAGAATAAAATAGAACCGAACCATGGGGTTCACAAATCCCTTCTCACAGGGAGTTGATAGTGAGTCTCTGCCTACTGATGGTGAAGGAGTGAGCCTTGGTCATGCTGGCATTTCAAAGGGACGGCTGTGACCTGTTGTGGTTCTCTGAGCTCATAGCCTTCTCTGTGAGAGAGAATGCTTTCTGTCTCCTGGTGCAGTGTGTTCCATATCTCCTCAGCTCCGCTTCCTCTCACAAAGCTTTGCCGTCTTTGCTGCGGACCCCAAGACGTCTGCAACCCCACTTTGTCCTGTGCCTTTGCAAGTCCCCCCACCTTTTTTTACAGCTCCTCCTTACTCCTGCTCTGTGTCCCTCACAATAAAATATAAGAATTGTGTGCAGCCCTTTCCCCTCTAGGCTGCCCTTTCCCAGCATACATTGTTGTCTTTTTATTCTCTCATCTGCTTTTCAGTTCTGAGCCTGTAAAATGTCTTCCTGTGGCTACTGCTATTTCTCTCTTCCTAACCACACCTAATTTATGCTGACAGCATTCACATGAAGACTCACACACTCCACACATCTCTGTCATCCTTCAGTTTCTTCCTGACTTCCCGCTGGTAAAAGGATTTACTTATTTCCCCCGAGGAAATAGGGTTTTGAAAGCAAGACTGGCATTTGACAGAAGATTGAAAGGGTCCATGTTCTCGAGAGACGAGCAAGCAAACAAACAAGCAACAATCACTTCACAGGCTTTTTTTTTTCTTTCTTTTTCTCTGCGAATTTTAAATGCCCCTCCCCCACTGACAGCACACCAAGGCTGCAGCCAAAGCAGCAGAAACATATACAATAAAATAAGCTTCGACCTCCTGCCCCCAAGGGTGGCAGGTTTTCTTTATGCCCTTCACAAAGTTTATAATAACAGTCTCCTGGTGTGTGATAGCCAAATAAAGTGTAGCGCGAGGCGGTCAGGTCTTGATCCCTTAGATGGTTCTGTGGGATCCAGTAAAGGCGCTGGTCCTGCTTCACTCCCAGTTTGCATGCACACACTCCTGCCTTCAGCAAAGCATTAGCCTGTGAAGGTTTAAAGTTAAACCCGTCAGCTGCATTCTGGTTAATCAGGTCAATGGCTCTAACATGTTTATGCTAGGAGAGAAGAGCATCTCTTCACTGTGTGAACTGCTCAGAAGGCCGGATGCTTCCTGGCCAATGTTCTAATGAAACCGCATGGTAAATCCATGAGGAAATGCAAATATGCACAGAGCAGAGCTTTTAGGGCTTTTTGTTCAGATCTCTAAGCTGCTTAGGACTGGATCTATTCTCTTTTGAAGACCTGCCAGACAAACTCAAATGCATAATGGTTAATGTGGATGAAAGAGCCGCAACGCATCTTTACAGAGCCCCAAGGTGTCTTTTCACCATTCACCTCTATCTGGGATCTGCATCGAAATTCATCAAAGGAAAAGACAAAGGCAGCGAAAACATTATGCTCTTTAAAAACTTCAGCAGTTGATTCCAGAAAATGAACAAAATGATTTTAATTGTGTTTCAATGAAAAAAATGAAAAAATTAATCTCTTTTTATTTTAAGTAGACAGACACTTTATGCTGAGACATCTGTGTGCAGAGGCACCACAGAGTGTGTGGTCTCTTACTCCCCCCGATTCCAAGATAGAAGGAACTTGCTTGTGCATTCATTCTTTTCCCTGAGCCTGTGTCTCTTCTACAAGATTTACATTAAAAGATATGTGCTAATTTATTAACAGCTGCATGCTAATTTATCAGAGGTGATTTAGAAGGTATAGTATGCACAGTATTTTAATGAGATCACAAAACTGAAACAGCACTGGGTCTCATGCAGATTAATCACCTAGGTGCAGTCAACATAAGAGGGAATGGCATGCCATGCACAGAAGATGCAGTTCGTGTGGAGTCTGGGGTATCACCTTATGCTTTCTGTTCACAACAATACATGGTTATATGTTTGAATCATCTGACCTGGGCATGGTGGTGCTTGCCTGTATCCCACTTAAGATTCAGGAGGCTGTGGCAAAAGGGAAGTTCTGGGTCAGCCTGGGCAGAGGAGTGATACCTTACCTTTAAAAGAGAAGCCCTACTGATGAGCAAAGTCAGCTTGTAATGCAGAACGAGGAATCCAGAGTCACTTGTAGGGCCTGCCTCTAGCTTGAGGTAGCATTACCCGTCCCTTGGACCGTACATGGTGCTCCTGTGTGTCTTCCTTTCCCCTAATGTGTGTCTTCTCTGTCTCAGTTTCTCTTTTATAATGACACCAGCTATACCGGATTAGGGTCCATCCTAATGACCCCTTTGAATTGGTTGCAGGCAATGACGCTACCACCGCTTTTACTAAGGAAAGGTTCGGAGGTGCTGGAACTTGGGCCTCCTTATGTCTCTTTAGAGGACAGACTTCACAGTGTAGCGGTAGAGCATGAAGAGTTGTACACTTGTTGCTGGAAACGAGGCTCCTTCAGTCACCAAGGGTTCAGCTTGTGCTGGCTTCATGTGCCTGTGACGCCTCTCTCTGCTTCCTGTGGGATAAAAAGTGATTGGAACACACTTTATTTGTACTCTCATAGGCTCCACGAGTGTGCTGGGCAAGGGGCTAGTGGAATGAAGGAATGCTTCTATTCCAGTTGACACAGATTTTTCTCAATTACCATGCCTACTCCCTTTGAGTGAAAACAGCAGTAGGTTTTTTTTAGCATTGCCAGTTTATAAATTATGTTTACATTTTAATAGTAAAATAGATAACTATTTGTAAAATAGGTGAGTATAATGTACCCAAATAGAACAAGTGTGTAGAAGACACAATAAATCCATCTTTGGTTCTCTGGCAGTCCTCTTCGGAGGCATCAAATGGTGAAACTTTCTTGTATCTACTCTCAGAATACTTTACTATCATTTCCCCTTAGAAACAGAAGTGTACTTTGGACTTCCCCAAAGACAAAGACTCAATCAAGTTTTCGTATAGATATGAAATAAAACATATACTTATGATTTCTATGTAACTAAATGCTGCATAGGGGCAACCTAATACCAACTTTTGGATCTGCCATCACAGAGAAAGCCAAAGCCTTTAAAAAATGAAGAGCATGGAAACGAGCAATTGCATTGACTGCAAAAGGCCTTAGAAGGGCTGGGGTAGAGCTAGAAAGCAATGAAGAGGACTGGGTGCTTTTGAGGAGTTTCTGGAGAGCCAAGAATGAGGCCAGGAGGCTAGGCTCTTCTTGGAGCCAGAGCCAGCAGTATCTCTGGCTCATGATTCTCCACAGACCTCCTTGAGCAGAATTACTTGTATCACAATAAGAGTCTAACATTTCAGTAAGATCTTCCAAAACCTAAGGAGAAAAGAAGGAAAACTGCCAGAATTTTCAGCTGCAGCTGAATCGCCACAAATTTCAAATAGAAAACAATAGTACGAAGAAATAGAATTTCAAAAACATTGATTCTTAACTTGTGGGCCATGACCCGTTTGGGGTCGCATATCAGATATCCCACATATCAGATATTTACATTATGACTTACAACAGTTGCAAATTTACATTTATGAAGTAGCAATGAAAATACCTTTATGGTGTGTGTGGGGGGTCACCACACACTGAGTAACTGTTATTAAAGGGCTACGCAGCATTAGGAAGGTTGAGAACCTCTGTTCAAAAGGATGACTATGATGCCTTCGTTTTCAAAGATGAAGCTATTACTCCATTATCTATTAAGTCTAGTAGTAGTGTTAGATTCAGATTTAGTAGCTAGTAGAAAGAGGAAAGGGGCGCCTGCTCTGGGGAGGGATGTTATCATTGGACAGCATATAACCCCACACCCCAGAGCCATTAGCTGTTACCTCAATTGACTTGGCTGGCTCTATTATTCTCTTTGTACATGTTCAAAACTCAAAACATACATACTGTAGAAAAGAGATCTGTTTCTTCTAATAGATTAAATAGGGAAAATACTATTAAATTAAAATAGGGAAATTATTAAAATTATTAAATACTATCAAATTTAAATAAGAAAATTTTCCCTCTGGTACATTCTTAAAAATCAATATTCTGTATTTATGCAAGTATAGACTGAGGAGTTGTAACTTTGCAAGCCTGCAATTTTAGAATATTAGGATACCAATAAGCAAAGTGGTCCTTTTTTTCCTTCCTTCCTTCCTTCCTTCCTTCCTTCCTTCCTTCCTTCCTTNNNNCTTCCTTCCTTCCTTCCTTCCTTCCTTCCTTCCTTCCTCCCTTCCTCCCTCCTTTCCTCCCTTCCTCCCTCCCTCCCTTCCTTCCTCCCTTTCTCCCTCCTTTCCTCCCTTCCTCCCTTCTTCCCTGTCTCCCTCCCTCCCTTCTTTCTCTTTTCACCCTTTTATTAAAAATAGATTCTTTTCGCATACAATATATCCTGATTACATTTTTCCCTCCCGCTACTCCTCCTTGCTTCCACCCCTCCCATCCAGATCCACTTCCTTTCTGTCTCTCATTAGAAAAGAACAGACTTCTAAGAGATCACAACCACCAAACATAGCAAAATGAAATATAATGAGATAAGACAAAAACCATCACATTGGAGTTGGACAAGGCAAACCAAGAGACAGAGAGAAACCCAAGAGAAGTCACAAGCATCTGACTTTCCTTTTTTGAGAAGTATTTCTTTAATCTGTATCTCATTTTTAAATTGGACTATTTGACTTTTTTGGTATCTGAGTAATTTATATATTTTGGATATTAGTCCTTTATCAGATGTGAAGCTGGTAAAAAAAAAATCTTGAGGACAATGGCTGTTACTTTGCTTCTTTTCAGATGATCTCTCCACCAGAGCCAAAAGTTTAGTGGAGAAAGGTTTGTGGTAGTCTTGCTAAGTATGTGATAGTATTTCTAAGTCGTGTTCCAAACATCCTTAAATTACTAACTTAACTGGAAATTTTTCTTTCAAGATTTCTCCCCAAAGGTTAACAAGGATTAATTGCTACAAAAATTCCCTATGCCCAAATATGTGTGAAAGGTTTTACACATCCCATTCTTGTTGTGATCAGGTAAAAATTGAAATATTTGCTGAATACTCATAAGCTATAAAATTTCATTTCTCTTGTAGATCTCTACAGTGGAATTTGATTTGTAAACATTTATTCCTACAGGCCTCTTACAGCCAATTTGAATACCCTATTAGGGCCTTGTGTGAGGAAAATGTCTCTTGATAAAAATAATTATCTAATTCAATTAGCAGTCCATTGTGATAACATAAGAAAATAGAGGACTATGCCTACTTTGGAACCATCTTCTCCATGCATTATCCTGATATGTGGAATTCTTAAATGGCTTCTCAGATGTATGTCTCAACTGCCCCACCCCAAATGTACACGTCCTGGGAATTCTCTGCTTAATTGTATATGTGACCTGTGGGTGTGATGTGCCAGACATTCCAGTTATTATGCTATTTTATAAAATGTGTTATTCTTTTTAACTGAGTTAATATTGTCTGCATGCTTATGGAAGTAAAGCCCACTACCAAGTATGTGTAACCAGCTACTGGCCACGATTCTGAAGTCAAGCGATTCTTCTTTCTTCATGAATTCCCTAACCGTCAATAGCTCCTCCACTGTGGGCTAGGGCCTCATGAGCTTCTTGTCCGTTCATGCTGAGATGTTGACTGGCTCGATCTTGTACGATAGCTACTCTGAGTTCACGAACATCACATCCTGGAGATAGCACTTACAGCATTCTCTCCTATCCTCTTCCACAATATTCCACAAGTTCTGGGATATATTTGTTTGATATAAGTGCCCAATTTAGGGCTGAGAACTCACAGTCTCTTATTCTTAGCATGTTCATCAGTCTTGAGTTCCTGCATTGACTGCTACCAGTACTCAAAGAAGTTTCTCTGACCATGATTCATACATAATGCTATGTATGATTATAGAGCTGTGTATTTAGATGACAGTTTGGCAACATGTTAATTTAGCAAAGCAAAAGTAATTGGCTCTCCCTTGGGCCCTCTGACCTCCCTAACCATGGGCCTTTGACAGGTTTACAGTACTGCACATAAATTTCTTCCTGTTGATCAAACTAATCATAAAGTGGTTGGTTACTCCCAAAGCAATCATTCCAGTTTTCTTTTTATTTTTCTGTGTCCTGCAATCAAAGTATATCATGTCCTATGCAACAGGGTCTTACAGTTGATTCTGGGGGACAACTAAGAATAATGACAATAGCTTGCATTGCATGTGGAGGGATTCTATGAGCTCTCCCTGTGTGCGTTGTGTTACTCTGCTAAGTGTAATGTTTGGTGAGTTATGTGGAGTACTGGAAAATTAGCACAAGGTGTTACTACGTGGACACAGTACTTATCACAGATCCTAAAATTTGACCAGGTTATATTTGGTTACTAAAGGACACAGACCACTAATGCTAGTGCTAACTAAAGAGATTTGCGATCAGATTTTGTTCCTGAAGGCAACATAAAGATAAACATCCAAGGCAAAGGCAGAAGGAGCATGGCTCAGCATTTTGTAAAGCAGAACATTGACAAAGTCTGTCAGTTTCAGAGATCTCTAAGCAGAACACGAAGTTTCATTTTAAACCTTGCAAGAAATTTTTACATTAAAAAAGGAGAAAAAAGAGACACTGGGATTAAGATGAGGACCTCCATTGAGCTTGAAAAAGTGAGGATAGTGAGTCTTTCAAGCATTTCAAAGAATATAGTTATTTTCACTTACCAGGATGTTGGAACAGCCTGGATGCCAGGATTCTGGGTAAAGAGACCTAGAGGAGTTAAGAAATGGGCCTTTGAGTTTTTATTAGAATTTAGCCTGGATGCTTTGAAATGGGGCTAACGATGTTTAAAGTTCTGTGCTCAGATAGAAGGGAGCAATAGAGAGCCAGTCAAGTGTTCATCTAAATTCTTGATAAAGCACGTTCATAGTTTTTAAAAGGTTGTTCTTCAGCAGCTTTAATTTCAAAATGTTTCTTTCTTAACTGCAATGAGTCACCACCCCCTGAGGATGCTGATGTTTGTATAGACTTTATTCATAGGCAATTTAATTATTTTCTCATAGCCTTTTCTTAAATTGCAGTATAGGTTGATTATATGCCTACTTCTGTTCTTCCTAGACATACTGGAGAAAATAATTGAGGAGTAAAGGAATAAGTAGGTGGGTATAAAGTGTTGACCTGATATGTGGCCATGGGCTGTTGAAAGAAATTGCCAAGATATGCAAGTTAAACTTTATGTTTTATCTGAGGAGCCCACAAAGAAGCGAATGAGAAGACACATGGAATGTAGGATATGGCACACAAAAAAAGAGTCTGATAATCCCAGCAGAGTAATAATGATATGTGACTCAGCAAACTGCAGACAGGAAACCAGCTTCCTCCAGGTAACAATGTCTTTATCTGGTGGGAGATAGTATTGGCAGAGGGGAAGAAGGCTCATTGGGAACTTGAAGAGGAAGGAATTGTCACAATCAGTAAATATTTGGGTGACAGGGTCCTGATGCAGATCTTTGTTAGGAAGGAGAGGTGAAGAAGTCTGGGCCACAGCTGAGTCCTCAGAAGCAGTCATTGTTTTGGAAAAAGGAAAATAATAATGATGGACAGAGATCTGGAAAGAGGATTAGAAACATGGGGAAGGGGGTGCGTGAGGAAAGTTTCAGATCCACGCACTGGAACTGTTTAACAAAAAGAAACAAAAAATAATCTTAGGAGAAGGTAAGAGGATAAATATAATCAAGGCAGCCATTGTGAGAAAGCTGGGCAATTAATATTGCTGGATTCCTTTCTACAGAACGGAGTGGCCACAGCCCTGTGATGAGGGCACAGGAGAGTGCAGTGAGCTTTGCACTGGACTTGGACCTCCCTGCACACTGTTCTCACTGCCTTTGTCTACTCATGGATGTCTGCCTTTTGGGGGAACTGTTGAGGCTTAAGATGAAATGATTTTGTACTGTTGATACTGCAAAATAATTTCAAGGAGGAGCTTACAAGTGTTTTAACATTACTTTAATTAATTCTTTGAGAATTTCTAATAACATAATTTGGTCATTTTCATTCCCTATTTACCCCCTACTCTCTCCAGACCTACCCCCACCTCTTCACTCCCTCAGGCTCCATGTTCTTCCTCCATCTCTCACCTCTCTGATTCTCTCTCTCTCTCTCTCTCTCTCTCTCTCTCTCTCTCTCTCTCTCTCCACACTTCAAATCTACCTAGTTCATATTGCTGTCTGTGTAGTCATGGGTTGAAGGAGGCATGCACTGCAGCATGGGAGACTTACCAGGAGTCCCACTTGAAAATGAACTCTGTCTTCTTCCAAAGCCATCAGCTGTCAGTAGCTTCCCAGTTAGAGGTAGGCGGACTTTTCAGCCACTTCTTCCTCCACGCTCAAATGTTGCCAGCCTTAAACTTGTGCAGGTCTTAAGCAGATAACCTCAGCTACTGTGAGCTCTAAAATAAGATTTATTGACCTAATTTATGCATATTAGTTTTATCTTATAAGGCTAATTCATAAATTATTAAGAATTACCTATAATATTTTTTAGTAAGAAAATGTACAAAATACTAGAATCAGACTAAGTGATATGATATAGGATGTCTCTCTGTATATGTATTGCTATTATTGGTTAATGAATAAAGCTGCTTTGGTATATGGCAGGGCAGAATATAGTCAGACTGAAAGAGATATTTATATATAGAGAGAGTAGGTGGAGTCAAGGAGTTGCCATGTAGCTGCCAAAGGAGAAAGGTGCCAGAATGCCAGAACCTTACCAGATAAGCCACAGCCCTTATGGCAACACACAGATTAATAGGCATGAGTCAATTTAAGATACAAGAGCTAAGTAAGAATATGCCTAAACTGTTGGCTAAGCAGTGTTGTAATTAGTAGAGTTTCTGTGTGATTATTCAGGTCTGGGCAGCAGGGAACAAAGAGCAGTCTCTGCTTACAAAATGGCATCCACCATCTGGGGAATAGATCCACATAAGACCCCAAAAAAGCTTAAGAAAAAAGAGGACATCTAGACACAAAAATGGGAGCCAAGAACAACTTCTTGGTAGCCATATTCTTTTTTTTCAGATAGGCTCTATTTGTGGGCCACAAGCAGCTTAAGAGAAGGCTTCCAGACTCAGCATTAGCAGCAAATACTGCAAGGCTTATTTAAGGGAACACTTTCACTTTGACACTTTTGGGAGGTCTTGCACCTAAAAGTGGGGTTTGTGGTATGCTACTAGTTGCTTAATGGTGTCATCGACCCTCTGTGTCCCTGAAGCTGGGGCAGTGAGCTTGGCTAGCAGAGGCAGTGAACATACCTCTGCCATTTCTGCAGAGCCAACAGGCAGGGCTGCAGAGTTGGTTCTAGCCATGCCTGCTTAGCATTTAGGAAAAAAAAGCACTCCAGGTCAGAAATTACAGATTTATAATATAGATTATATGTGATTATAGATTCACAATAAAGACAGATTCAGATGGAAAAGACATCTAACTGAGTCACAGTGTTGGATAAATGTACAATGGGCTTACGAGAGAGAAGAAAGAATACAGAAAGTCATAGATTAATGGAGTAAATATTTTAAAAAGCCACATAAAGATAAAATATACACAGAGAATCTAGATTATGTATATTATTGTGTTTTTTTTTTGAAAATTTTGACCACTAATGAGCTAACTACAGAGAGAAATTTCATTGTACAGGCTGCTAAGCTAAACCAACATATATATTTTAAAGGTATTTTGACTTCAAAATTTGAGTCTAAGGATATGTTACTTGGGAAAAGAGGTTCTGCTTTTGTTTCTACAGAAGATGAGAAGCTGTGGATTCCCTCCAGGCTAATGTGGTTTGATGGAACAAGATTCCCCGTAAGGTCTCCATGAACCCGAAAAATACTTCACCCAACAAAAATCAGGAAACAGTTTGGTGAAAACTATGCCCAAAATTCCTAAAATAATTGTTCATAAATGTTTGTTTTCATTTAAGTGAAGATATGATATAGAAATGAATACTTTTCATTATTATGGATCTTGGTCTATTGACACAAATTTAAGGTAAATTTTGTTAAACTGTGTATATATATTTCTGCTCTGATTTAAGGTATTATGTTTATTCAGATAATTTAAAAATGCAATGTATAATTAAAAATTACAGATTAATAGATGTTCATAATAGTCAAAATTGCAGTCATGTTAGTTAGGTTTTCTAGATATATAGAGATGTATTTCAGTTAGACAGATAATCTTCAACACTTCAGAGACCTACAGAATATGGCATTTAAAAGGGTTTAAGAACTTAGACTTTTCTTGACAGTGAGACATGACTTCTCTGGCAGCAACCATTATTTCAAGAGGATGATGGGCATCTAAGAGGTTCCATATAGAGATAGTTAGCCAGTAGGGCAAGAAACTGCTCTTGCCTGAGCTGCTTGATGTTTTTTTGTATAAGCATAACGTGCAGGACCCACAAAAAAATGACTGTTGAACTCACCTAAAGAAGGTGAGACAGTCCTTCAGCATTCCTGATTCATGAAGGAATCTGCCAGATATTCTGCAAGACACAGAAGAAAGTGACTGACAAACTGTCAATATAGGCTAAATAGTCTTTCAAATTTCCTGCTTCATGGAAAAGTCTGCCAGACATTATGGGCCTGTAGATTTGAGGATGGGTGCCCCAATATTACAGAAGAACTTTGGGTAACTCCAGGCAGCAAGATGTCTCTGTAATTCTAGAGTTTATTAAGTTTACAATGTACTTCCTGTTTACTTAGATACTATTATATCCTTCTGGGGTCTTTGATGGAGTTAAAGAACTGATAGTTATAGTTGTCCTTAGTTATGATAAATGATAAATTAGATATGAAACTTTGGATTCACAAACATAAAACATGTGATAAATATTTTCTTTAATTTTGCAGATACAGACAGATTAGATATTGTAATTGTAATTCTTGCTTAATACCTGTTTTGTTATATGTAATATTACAATGTTAAAGTTAATACCATCCTTTTTATTTAGACAGAAAAGGGGAGATGATGTGGGATTACCCCCTGTGTGCTATGCTTTATTACCATTGGTTAATAAAGAAACTTCTTCGGTATATGGCAGGGCAGAATAAAGCCAGGCAAGAAATCCAAACAGAGATATGAAGAGAAAGTAGGCAGAGTCAAAGAGACGCCATGCAGTTGTCAAAGGAGAAAGATGCCTGGAATCTTTCTGGTAGGCCACAGCCTCATGGTGCTACACAGATTAATAGAAATAGGTTAATTTAAGATGTAAGAGCTAGTTATGAATATGCCTAAGTTATTGTTCAAACAGTATTGTAATTAATATAGTTTCTATGTGATTATTCGGGTCTGGATCACTGGGAAACAAATGTGCAGGGTCCACTCATTGTGTGTGTGTATTCATATTCCTATATATGTATACATATATATAATACATCATATCAGAATCTCTATGTGATATCTATCTGTCCGACCATCTATCCACCCACCCACCCATCCATGTATCCATGTATCTATCAACTCTATCTATCTATCTATCTATCTATCTATCTATCTATCTATCT
>LOEQ01005048.1:58058-74710 GCA_001685075.1 Bramus lutescens | reverse complement strand
CTATCTATCTATCTATCTATCTATCTATCTATCTATCTATCTATCTATCTGTAGCTCTAAAACCCTCATATATTTAACTCCCTTGTTTATTTCCATGTCAGCTAGCTAGAAATTTGTGCTCTATGCAAGTGGAGATAATTTCCCACATGCACATTGGCTATAAGGACAATTTCAACGCTGTGAAGAAAATTAGAAGAGTGGTTTGTATTTCACTTTAATTTAGAAATAAAGAAACAGGGGCCAAGGGTTAATTCTCCAAGTAAAATAGAAAAATTTCATTGAGAAATAATTTGCAATGATGATTCCTTCAAGATATTAGAATTTGTATTACTCTGTAAAAGAAGTTATAGTACTAATCCAAAAATCTAATTTTAATTTAGAATACTCTTTTAATTTTATTCTTTGTAGATGAAGTTTCCTTTGGGCAAACAGCTCACAGAGACTTATTATTAATTATAAAAACTTGACCTATTATTTAGGCTTGTTCCACTAGCTCTTATAATTTAAATTAACCCATTTCTATTTATCTACATGTTGCCACATGACTTGTGACTTTTAGCTCTCCTCCTGTATGACCTTTTCCTTCTGTGTTCAGCTGTTTTCTCTGCCTTTCTTCTACTCCCAATCCTCTCTTTTCCCAAAAGTTCTACTTAACCTCTTCCTGCCTAGCTAATGACCATTCAACTCTTTATTAAACCAATCATATTGACACATCTTCACATAGTATAAAGAAATATTCCTTAAGAGAGTTCTTTGAGACAAGGCCATGCTATGTAGCCTTGGCTAGCCTGGAACCTGTTATGTAGATCAGGATGACCTCAAACTTGCCTATATCTGCCTGCCTTTGCCTCCTGAGTGTTGGCATTAAATTTGTTAGTGGGAGAAAATCATGAGAATCTTGATCATTTCTTCTTTCTTTTCCTCCTACTTCACCTCGTTTTCCTTTTGCTTGTTTTCCTTTCCTGTCTCTGTAGAAGGTCTCAGGCTGACCTCTCTCTATGTAGCCCAATCTGGCCTCATACTCATGTTCTCTTTTCTATAGCTCACCTAGTGCTGAGATAACAGGCATGAACTACCAAGCTACCTTTGTAGGTATTCCTTCCCTATAGCCTAGTTTCAGTCTTCAATTCCCAAGTACTACTTTCTCTGTTCCATCTAAACCTCAAATCTTGTTTTCTGCACTCACTTTTTTGATTGCTTGCTTTGAAATTATAAGATTGCAGTTTAGTTCTTTAGAGTGTTTAATATCCTGTAGCTTTGAAATAAAATGCCTTCAAATATTTGAATGTTGGCTATCATGTGGATGAATTCTTGCTTTTATGCAATTCTAACTAGCAGAAGTGATTGAAAGTTGTAATGATGCCCAGCACAACTCAATAGTTAGTCATTATCTAGCCAAGCAGGATATGTTTCTGATATTTAGAATTTCTAGCAATTGGGAATTAAGTGGATACAAAATTTACTCTCTGTTTCTTTTTTGCTTGTATTCTGGTTGTATCACCTAATTGAATGATAGACCAGATGACAGGAATATTATGAGAAGACACGAAGAGCAGCAGGAGAATGGCTTGTTCGGTTCCTCTGAGCAGGTGATGCTGAAGCAGAGATCTGACTGTATGTAGCAGTCATGCAAAGAGCTATTTTATCAGCATAGGCCAGAGCAAGTAAAAAGTCTTGAATGAAGAAATTGGTTTCGTTGTGAGTTAGCAGATTCTTTCTCTTAGAGCAGTTGAGTGTCTGGATTGCTTTTCAGGTTGTTTAAGAAAATAATCTCTGATATTAAGAAGTTAGAGTTGTTAGCCTTGAGGGTTTTTTTTTTCTTCCAATTTGGAGATCCTGTATATTTGCCTTGCATCACAGAATGATTTAGAACTTACAACGAGAGAAACTTAAAAGGAGAGGATGAACAAATTCTGTCTTGGGTAGGAAACAATATAGCTGTGTGTTGAGGACTATTTGTGAATAAGCTTGCTAGGCATTGACATTGCAACTCGGCGAGAAAAAAATAGAGCTAAATACAAAGATAGGATGGGGTGTGATGAATCAGAAGTTAAAGTAATTTAGGTCATCCAGTTAGACACAGATACGTAAGTACTCCCCAAATGATTCAGTAATTGTAGGAAATGACTTATAAGAGCTGATAGGAAACTTTGTATGGGAAGTAATTTTTCATGAAACAATTGATTGCAACTGTGTCATAATGCATCATTTTCAACCAGAAACCAGAAAACCATAAATGCTTCCAGAAGTATTTATATTTCTTTGAGCTTCTCTAAGGGCAAGCGTTGCCCCAGATTCTCATTTTAATAATAGATTTTGTTTCATATGTAAAAAAATCATTTTTTGGCTTTTGCTTTTATTTTTTAATTCAGGCATTTCAAAAAGGTGATTCAAATTAGAAATTGTTTATTGTTGGAATTAAAAAAGAAAGTCAATTTATTATTTTGGCATCTTTATCAGGGGACTAAGAGAAGGAAATGTATTTTTAAAGTTAAATGGAAGGATGTTGACATTTTCTAGAGAAATTTTGAGCATTAAAATGCTTGGGATATAAAATAAATGCCACTAGCATTAGATAAAAGGATGAGCCAGATTTCCGCGCCAGATTTTGGCATCCAAGATCAACTTTCATGGCCAGTTCTTGTAGTCTACATCCTGACTTTTTCAGGTAGTTTTGCAAACAAAAAAGTCCATCCCTTTTTTCTCACAGACACATATCTTCTTTATCTAAATGGAACAGCTTTCAAAACCTGTGAAAACTGCACACAGAAATGAGGAAGAACTCCTAACAGGATAACGGGGACCAGAAGGCCATTATTGCCACAAGATAGAAGAGAAAAATTGAGCATCAAAAGAGTCAAGTATTGGTGAAGCAAAACATTGCAAGTCAAAAGAAAGTGCCAAGACTTGAATGCATGAGAGCTTCTCATCACTGGGTCAGCTCCAATCTAATTCTGTTCCCTAGCTGATGTTTATGGAGAACAGATGTGGTGCCACTGTGGTCTATGTGAAATTAGTTCTGCCTACTTCTATTCTGAAAGCACATGTGTATTACACATGTATATTTAGCTAAAATGGGCCATATTTCATCAATTTCTCCTGTAACATCTCTTTCTGGTAGCACAGGGAGTGACTAGAAGAATTTGGGAATGAGGCCAATGAAAGATAAATGAGAGGGGTCAGACCAATATGAAGGTAGGAAGATGTAATGCTTTTAGCACGCACGGTTGATAATATTGTTTTTGTCTTGCTTTTGTATTTTGAATGAGGATATTGTCAGGGAGATCAATGAAGCCGAGTCATATGAAATATGAAAAGTTAGAGAAGAGAAACAGCTGCTCAAAGCCAAATTTTCTCTCAAGACTGGCCATTTGTGGCCATGTTTGTGTCTATCCCAGGCTGTTGATATAATAAATGAAAACAGTTCAGCAAGTGAAATTAAACAGCAGATCCATACGGAGCCAGCCATTATAGGTGAGGAAGAATGTTATTTTAGTTTTGGGGTACAGCCACATAAAATGTGGAAAATAAACTATTGCAGTTTTAATTTAAGTAGATATGTATCCTGTTTTCTTATGGTTTGTTTGGGTGTAGAAAAATCTGTGGATCTTAGCACCACGTAGAGGAGCAAAGTTCAAGTAGAGAACTCATTTTTCCGTCCACTCACTGTGACTGGTGCTTGCATCCCACAGGCAGATTGAAGAAACAAAAGAAAGTTTGCAGTGTGCAAAGAACTGGAGGCCTTCACAGGGTCCAGAGAGCACTTGCTATGCACTTGTTGTGCCTAACACTTAGGTGTCTCTCTCTGTTGCTTCAGAGATTTTCCCTGGAAAACTGTTTTTGATGCCAACGGCATTTGGTGATCAGTGTCCTGAGTTATGCGTGTGGCCCCTTGTGTATTATAATGCATTATTTACTTTAAGGCAGGCATAGTTAACTGCGATAACCTAATGAAGCTCACACATCTTCATTGGTGGGGGTTTTAGAGTTGACGAAGTTTGGAGTCAAGGGGAGGAATGGGAAAGAAAAATGAGATCAAGGGGCTGAAGGGATAGCAGTCAGTGAAGCACCTATGTCACAGGCATGAGGGCCTGAGATGACATCCTTAGAACCCAAATAAAGGGCGCGCTGTAACACCAGCACTGGGGAGTAGATCCCCTAAAGCTCATCGGCTTAGCTGAGTCTATGAGCTTCAGGCTCGCTGATAGACCTGATCTTAGAAAATAAAAGTGGAGAATGATTGAGAAAAGATGCAGCCTTCACATGCATGTGTGTACATGTGCATGTATAACTGCAGGAACACCAAAAAGAATATATAGCACACACATATAACAGCACACATGTATAGACCCTCTCAAAACCTAAAATATTAAAGTAATATTGAAGAGCTCTACTCAATGTAAAGTCCTTCTCCTAACAATGTTAAAATGTTCTGTTACTTTACATTACTAACAAGTCAGAGGAGAAATAACATAAAGATTAAAACTGTATTTTCTGCTTGGCTTCATGAGTCCACGGGAGCCACTGAACTCTGGGTACTTCTCCTTTCACGGAGCAAGTTCTGATATTTTGTGGAAGGGTCATCTCTCTGTATACTGAAGAGGAGGTGATCACTAAGTGAAGGGGGAGTCTTGCTTTGTACCATTCCCTGTCTCCCCCTCCTGCCAGCTTTAATAATACTACATGTCTTGGAGCCAAAGGCAGTGACTGTATTTTCCTCTGAATTCTTTTGTCCTTGCCCTATCAGCACAGCCATTTGCTTGTGTTTATACTTGGAGGCTCACTGTTAGTATGTCTGCTCTCTGAAAGGAAACTTTCCTAGTCACACATGGCCGAAGAGATCATAATAGAAGAGTTGCATGTTTTAGACATCCAGTGAGAGCAGCAGTGAGTACCTTTTGAAGACTTGGACTCACGTCTGTTTTGAAGAACAACATATCCACTGACTTCTGTCATTCTAATTCATCTATATTTCTTTTGTCTCTGCCAACCTCCCATGACTGGTAAGAGTGTGGTTTTAGTTTTCATGGGAGTTGTATGTGTTCTGCTAGGGATTGTAGAAAGAAAATTTTTACCAGCTCTATGGCTTCTGAAGGGATTAAAATACTTTTATTAGTTATTTGGGAATTTTATATAATATATTTTATTCACAGTCTCCTTAATTCCTCCCCCAAGTCACATTTTCAGAAGTTTAGGTTTAGGACAATTGAGTGAGACATAAATCTAACCAGCTCTTCCCACAACAACTGAAAACAATATGGTGGTTAAGAACAATAGCCCATAAAGGGTTAGATGTGCTGAAATCCTGTTGGCCTTGACACTGATCATTCAGGAAGCTCCAAGGAAGTCCAGATGGAGGCAGTTTCTCTTGCTCCCTGCAGGAGAGGAATGAGGGAATAGCAGAGTCTGAATCACTTTATGCAGAACAGGAAATGATATTGAGGATTTAAAGAAGTCTCTCAGGTATAACCTAGAAGCAACAGCTGCAATCACTGCTTTGGCAAATATAGGGTCAGATTTGCTCTTTGTTCTTTGAAAGTCTCAATAACCACAAAGTATCATTTAGAGGAACAAAAGAGAAGCAATTGTATAATCACACACTGTAAAATATAAAGGTTAAATTAAGATTAGCAGAGTTTTTCAAAAGTATTAATGCATGATGTCTGTAATTATAATAAATGAACTTTAAAATTAGCCCTGAAAGTGGAGGAAAGATAAGTTCAGATTAAGAGGTCTGCCCTGTGACCTATGAGCAAACTAACCTCTCCCCAAATTCAGGAATTCGGGTAGAAGACTAGCTTCTTGGACACCATGCATACATTGTTTATAATCAGTTCAGTCATGTTAAAGTGATGTGGGATTTCCCTCTGTATGCTATGATTACCATTAATGAATAAAGAAACTGCTTTGGACCTATAGCAGGGCAGAACTTAGCTAGGTGGAGAAAACTAAACTGAATGCTTGGAGAAAGAAAGAGGAGTCAGCCCAGCCGGAGACAGACGCCGGAACTTTAGCTGGTAAGACACAGTCATGTGGCCATACACAGATTGATAAAAATGGGTTAAATTAATAAAAAGTTAGCTAGAGCTAATGGGCCAAGCAGTGATTTAATTAATACAGTTTCTGTGTGATTATTTNAATAAAGAAACTGCTTTGGACCTATAGCAGGGCAGAACTTAGCTAGGTGGAGAAAACTAAACTGAATGCTTGGAGAAAGAAAGAGGAGTCAGCCCAGCCGGAGACAGACGCCGGAACTTTAGCTGGTAAGACACAGTCATGTGGCCATACACAGATTGATAAAAATGGGTTAAATTAATAAAAAGTTAGCTAGAGCTAATGGGCCAAGCAGTGATTTAATTAATACAGTTTCTGTGTGATTATTTCGGGTCGGAACAGCCACAAACCAACAAGCAGCCTGCTACTACATTAAACTGAGGCAGAGGGAATAAGTTTTGTTTCCATTTAGATTAAATTTACATCTGTGCTTTGGATAGTTACAGAGGTAGACCATGTCCAGTGTCTGAGTTTTCTGCTGCTGACATAGCAAGTTGCTACACACATGGATTTAAACAACAAAAATTTAGCCGCTAAGAGCTCTGGAAGACAGGAGTCTGGAGTCAAACCGTCTCCTGAAAGGCTTCAAGCTAACACCTTCCTTTGCCATTTCCAGCTCTTGGTGGCTCTCGATGCACCTTGATTTGTGGAGTTGGACCTTAACTATGCTTCTGCTCCATGTGGCCGTTTCCTTCTGTCTTAATGCCTCACCCTGACTCTCTTATAAGAAGACCCTCACTGGACTTAGGGTTTACTACTACAAATCCAGTATGATCTCATCTTCAGCCTTAATTGTTTGCACCTGTAAAGGTCTCCGCTGTCATTCTGCGGCAGAGAAGTGTAAGAGGATGAGGGGGCTTGCAGGGCGATGAATCTCTCATCTGGACATGACGTGGCTGTTATACTCAGGAACTGGCAGCAGCTGCGGTTAGTTAGCAACGTAAGACTTGTTTAGGTTGGAGCCTGTCATATCCCAACACGGATGAAGGAAGCTAACATAAGGCCCCGCCCTAGCTAACGACCTAGTTAGTAGTTCATGACTTCTTGGGGAAGGGAAGTCATTTTTCTTCAGGAGTGTAGCTACTGGTAAGTTGTCCATGGTCCAGTAAATATCTCTGCATTTAGGACATGGAAATCACTCTAACTAAACTCAGTTTGAGACTCCTGTCTTAGACCAAAAAGACATAGAGGTAGGAGAGGTGTGTATTGGGAAGGAAAGGGGTTACAGAAGGAGTGGGGGAAGGAGAAATGGAAACAGGGTGAGAATATGATCAAAACACATCATGTACGCATGTGAAATTCTGAAAGATAAAGAAAACATATTTAAAATTTATTCTGCTATTCTCTGTGAGACTTTTCTTCAGTTGATTATTCGATTGGTATATTATAAATTAAATGTATCAACCAAAAGATAAATTAGAATTTTTCAGTGACCTAAACTTTTATGACTGACTGACTATAGGTCATTATTTGATAAAGGTCTATCCTCTCCTTAAGGGATTCTTGAGATCAGAAGAAAAAAGTCAGTTTCAGACTGTAAGTCGTAAAAACAAATATTGTGTACAATAAAGCATACTCCAATTTACCAAATTTAGATAAAAGTTTATTCCTAAAGAGATCACAAATACAGATTTCTTTTATATTAACTCTGATACATTTTTATCTGAATTTTTAATTTTAATTTTAGAGAGAATTGACATCAGACAGTTGTGGGTTTTTTTTCTGTATTGGAATAGACAAAAGGAATGAGCCAATACAAATTTTAATTCCTTCTATCAATGTCTAATAATCACCATGTTTATACCATAATGCAAAGATAGTAATGAACGTTGAGACATTAGTTAAACATTTGTTTTAGTCATGAATATAGTCTGGGTATTTCTAAGTTCATATTTAGTTTGTTTTTAAATTTAAGCACAGCACACAGTGTGCAAAGCTATGGGCACATGGTTTTCAGAGCAGCACTGGTGACTTAATCAGCAGGACATCCTGGCACTGTCCTTTCTCAGCTCAGACTGAGCTGAGAGCGCCTGCTCGGAAGGTTTTCTTTGTTCACTTAGAATTTTTGCCTTTCACTTGCACACACATTGTTTGGCTGTCCTAATATTGGTCACATGTTTAATGCTGTCTTTAGCAATTTAATTGTTCAATTATCAAAACAAAACATTGGAAAGTTCCACATTTAAGAAATACATGTACGCATGTATGCCTTTTTAGCTCATTATATTCCACAATTGGTCACATTAATTCTCAGACATCCAAACTGAGTAATTTTTAAAAAATATTTAACTCCAGGTATTTTTCTAGTGTAAGCCTTTTTGTCTGTGTAAAGTTCTCTAATAACTTGGTAACTGTGCTCACATCGAGTGGAGGAGATGGTGTCTCTGTGCTGTGTCTTCTATTCTGAGGTCCCACCCAATGCTCAGCAGAGATTTAAGCCATGAGTGCGTTTTTAAAAATACTCGATGAATGACTGACCTCAAGACTCCTGATTAGGAACATTGTTTTAGACAGACAGAGCAAGCATGCGAGCATCAATGAACAGTGCTGATTTCGAGGATGGAAGCCGGAAGCTTTCATCCCTGTTCCTAAATTTGAGCAGTGAGTAAGAGCTGGGGGTCTGGTCTGCTCTGCTTTGGGAATGTGGCTATTGTAATGCAACAGTCACATTGAACGGGAGGCAGAATTTTAGGCTTTCAGCAAATGTACCAGTATTCTGGGTTGGGTGACTTCTGGCTCATTTGTTTATATTATTTTCCCTAGAGAAAAAGACTCCTGCTGTCGAACTTTAGGGTCATCTACTTGAAATCACCAACAACTTGAACTTGAAGCATGTGATCCCTGGGTCGTCTTCGCAGTGTGCCAGGTTGTAACCATCTAAATGCAAACGAAACTCCTTCCACATAGTGGGGACAACTGGGAGTAGACCCAGGTCCTAGCAATGACCTTCGCTAATGCCTCTTTAGCGCTGGAACTTTGATTGGCAGGACAATGTCTGGAGAGAAGGATGCATCTTAGTCTGTTTGTGCTGATATAACAGGATAATTGAGCCTGCATACTTTGCAAATAATTTGGATTTATTTTCATGTAACCGAACACTGGGAAGTCCATGATCAAAGTGCCTATGGATTCAGGTTTGACTCCAATGTTAGGGCTAATCTTGTGTTTGTTGTGTTTGCATCCTCACATCACGGAAGGTATAAGGAAGAAATAATCTGTCCTCGAGAGATAGAAGCCACGTAAGGACAAAAGAAGTCCTACCTCGGTCTCATCATCCCTTTTACTAATAAATAATCTGTCCATAGGAGAGGATTTCTCTCGACACACTCACTTCCCAACAGGCCCTCCTACTCTTATTAATGCTACGGAGGGGATAAGTTTCAGCTTGAGTTTTGGATAGGGTAGAAAATTAGCAGGGTATGGAGTGGGTGTGGCATGGTGAGAACAGGATGCATGCAACGTATTTCACAGCCAGAAGGGCTTGGGGAAGCTGCTTACCAGGTGAGGTGATTTGGTTAAAGCCCCAGCCAGGGTAATTAGCAACAGCCACCCCTGCATCTTTCTATTTAGAGAAGAGACTTTGGACAAGTCATATATAAACATTCTGGACTGCAGCTTTCTGCTGCAAGTATCAAGAGTGTTCAGTTTCGTTAGTGTTAAATACAGACTCTGTACGTCTGAGAGCCTGTGTTTAGAATGTGGAAGCAGCTATGGTGCCTCATAAAAGACACACTTGGCAAGGAGCAGGCAATTATTTCTTAATGATAAGTGGTCTTATGTAACAGAAATAGAAACAGGCCTTGTTTTATTTGTACTCATCCTCTGGGCGATGGATCCGCTTGCCAAATCTCTGGGACCTGAATCCAGATGCTAATCATTGGGCAAGATTTACCACTTGTGGGTGGATCTGTATCAGATGCCTTTTGAACATGGCATCCTGGGATCTTCTCCAACTCAGGAGCCTTTGGCTTTTAGTTTTGTTCTAGGTGTCCTTTTGCCAATCACCTCTGTGTAGACTTGTTGGGCATTGTAGAACTCAATTAATTCTGTTCTCTTGATGTCAACAAAGATCCAGGAGGAGGAAAGCCTGGATGTATGGGACTGGTTTATATCAATCCATGCAGTTCCTTCTTGTTCTACAGTCAGAGTAACAGAAGACCCCAAGTCACAAGGACTACTCTAAAGTTAAACATGAAAAAACAGAGGCTGATCTTAGTATTTCTTAGCATGGTAGTTTAGTTGTATTTAGTAATATGTTGCTTTAATTATGGTATTTATTTTTGCACATTAGAATAATGCAGGATAGCTTGATTTTACTCTGTGTAGTTAATGTAACGACTGTTACAGTATTACAAATGGTATGATTGTCTTATTGAGCATAGCTATGTTTGTAATGATTCCTTTGAGTTTTGTATAAATTTGGAGCAAGGTGGAATTGTTGAAGTCAAGCCTGACAGTGACTCAGAGGCAGGTTGGTGAGTGCAATTGTCATTGCTTTGACAGAAAGCACTGGCATATGGAGAAAGAGCAAATAGAAATCTCAAAAAAGAGAACTAGGGATGGAAGGGAATGCATAGTTATGTGGCAATAATTTAAAATTAGGAGGCTGTTGTATTGATGAAAAAGGAAGCTGTCCCTAACAGCATCAGTTAAAAATAACTCAAGAGTTTTTTTCCCATTTTATATATATATATATGTATATATATCACTGGATAGTAAAGATTGCTAAATAGAATAAAGCAACATCATCTGAAGATTTGGAAACTTTGATTGGGCCATCTCAGGTAGGTTATAGATGGCCGAGCAGCAGACATGAGCTTCTGGGTCAAGTTCATGAATGGACATTTCAGCTTGCAAAAATTTTCAAAGAGGAAAAGAATTTGTCTTGTTAATGTGGTAGGTTATAGAGAGAGGGGAGGGATACCACCTCCATAGATTGTGAAGTTCCAGAACAACATGTGTAAGGCTTATAATGATATTGGAAACAGGGGGACTATAGCTCAAGAGAAAACCCAAGTTCTTGAAAAGCACTGAGTATGGACTCTGAACATGAGGGCAAAAGTCTTTGAGGAACACCAGCCCTTAGGGACCAATGAAAAGGAAAATGAGTTGGGGAAATACACTCAGTAGTGTGCTCTTTGAGTAAATGTAGACTCCATATTTAAGGAAATAAATTAAAAACCTAACTTGCAGCTGAGAGGTCAAGGAGGAAGACTGATGAGAAAAATATCTGAATTTGGAGATGGTTTCAGTACATCAGTAACAATAGAAAAGCTGGTTGTATGTCTTTAATATTGGTGGCACAGTTACCTTCAACTGTCAGCTTGACATGAACCTGGGGAAAGGGAACCTGTGACCATGACTGTGAGAGACTGACTTTACTGATGATTGATGTGGAGGGCACAGCCCACTATGGGTGGTGATATCCTGAGGCAGTAGGTCTGGGCTGTATATGAAAAGCAAAACAAACAAGCAAAGAGATCTACCTAGGCATGAGCCAGGCAGCAAGCTAGTAGGCGGTATTCTTCCATTGTTTTCTGCTTCAGCATCCTACCTGGAGCTCCTGCCTTGGATTCTCTTGATGATGACGATAAACTGTAAGCTACTATTAATTTTTCCAGGTTGCTTTTGGTCATGGTGTTCTCTCACAGCAACAAAGAAACAAGCAGATACGAGTATGTGGATGAGAATTGAGGCTAAGAGGGGCTTCTGTTTGAGGAACTTGGTATCCACGGGTCATTTTCAATCTCACTATACCCACTGTGGTCTTTCTTGTTCTTTGCTGTGCTGTAGGGAACAGCAGTTTGTAGGTAGAAATGAGTCCATTCCACTCATTTGCAATCCCCAGTTCTTTTTCTCATTCCCTTTTACAGGTCAGGATCTTCCCTGCTACTGCACAGGAGGATTGCAAGTTAGAGACCTGAAAGGTCTGGAGTAAAAGCTTAGTTAGCACGTGAAAAAATCAACTTGAACTTGACCACCTTCCTCACCTAGGAAATTATCTGCCAATAAACTGTCTCTGCATCTGCTCTTACTGTGTGTCTCTGCCTAATTACTTGTTCTGGGACACAGGAGCTGGGGTCCCTTTTCCTAAGGGCTGTCTCTGAACCCCCTCACCAATTCCTGGACTCTTAGAGAGAAATGCTCTTATCTCTTCCAGAGCTGATTTTATCCTAGTCCTCAACAATTTTTGAAGTTATTATGGCATTATGAATATGGTATTCTATCTCAAGATAGAATTCTATTCATATGGTCATATTATGTGTTTATGTATTTGGTTATTTGTTTGAAAGCTCTCTTGTTCCTTTTTTTGTAATATTGATTCATTTTTTAGTTAAGTGAATTTATTTAATGAACTAAGTGCATTCATTTTTATCATATTTTTATATGTCAAATATTTCTCAAATAGGATTTTATATTATTTTTCATTTTAAATTCTTGAAAATATAAACCAATGTTAATTTGGTTCTAAAAATGGCTTCTTGCTCGTTTTGGCTTGTTGTTGTTTTCGTTAGCTTTTGAGACAGGGTCTTTATAACCCAGGTTTGGATGATATAGTTGTTATTTTTGTTAGGTTTTGAGACAGGGTCTTATAACCCAGGTTGAGATGATAACCCAAGATGATTTTCTGGAACTTGTGACAACTGTCCTGTCTCCGTCTCCTGAATGCTGGGATTACAGACTTGACCTGGCTAACATTCTCAGCAGTCCTCTCTGATGCTGAGTTTTCTCATTAGCTCATTTGCTGTGGGTTTAGCTGATGAAAACTCCACTGCTACCTGATCCACCATCCTCTCTAGAACCGTGCTGACACACCAGTAGTGACGAGTCCTAAATGTTACCAAGTTTCCTTGTTAACTTGAAGTTTTGGACAGGAACATTAATTGCAACTCCTAGACATCGATTTTGAAGGCTTGTTGAGCTGTTGACGTTCTAGTAAGTGCCTCCACACGGCAGTGTTTCTTCTTGCCTGTCTCTTCCCTTGTATTAGTATACATTTACTAAAGCTACCTTTTACCTCCTTCTCCAAACAGTATATCTCTCTGATATTGTGAGTTCTGTCTGTTACTGACAAAGGATCTTGCTGCCCAACAAAATCTGAGTAGAAGAGTTCTGAGTACAACATTTTTCTTTAAAATCAGCAGATTCATTTTTTTCCAAATGGTTATAATAAAGAAATTGTTTTCATTTGCCTATCACCAGTTATGCTTTCCTTTTATTATGATTTTTGGTACTGAGGATTCAACTTGGGACTTAGAACTTGCTAAGCATGTCCCTCTTCTGAGCTACACCCTAGCAGAGCATCTTTGTTATTGCTTATATGGTTGGGATTTCCAAGTGAGAACCCCTTTCAACTGTCTTCTCTTTGACCTGTGAGTGGCTTCCTCACAGACTTCACTGCATAAAGAGACAAATCTTCTTTGGCGTAGAAGCTGAACCTTGCTTCCATGCCCTGTGAAGTTGAAGGGATAATAAACATTGCTTCCAGTGCTAATTCATCCTGACAGACTTGCCCAAGTCCCAGAAACCTATGCCTCCCTGGAGCAAGCTTCTGTGCCCTATGCAATATGTTGGGAATTCTGGAAGTTCACATGGTGTCTCCAAATGACTTAGCTGAGTGTTTCTGAAGACCTTTGGTCAGTATCTAGGTAAAAATCACAAGTTTCACACTAAATGATGAAAGCAACTTAAGACATAGACAAGAAAATCTGAGAGTGAATTAATCAACTGGTTTTATTTGGAAAACAAGGATGAAGAAACTCAAGGTTAATTAGAGAAGACAATAGTGGCAGCAGGAAGGCTGCCACAGACGGTTTTCCTACAGGAGTGCTTTCCTATAGATGCATTCTTATTCCTCTGGGCTATGTTTGGCACAATTGAATGAAAAGCTCAAGCTGTTCCAGTAACTACTACTTAATGAGGTCATTAAGGGTTGGTAGTATAGCTTGTCCAAGACAAAATGAAAAAGAAACTGTTGACAAATGTATTAATACTGGAAAAATAGAGAACGGTTTCACATATTGGATGTACCATTGGCTTAAATGCTTTTACTTTGTGTTATCTGGAAGTATGAGAGCTAGATGAAGAGAAAAAGAATGATAATTATTTTTTTTCAGGCTAGAAGGTTAGAGATGGTGCACAACACTTTGACCATGAACAGTAGCCACAAATAAAGATGAAAAAATGAAATGCTGAATCTATGTTAAGCAATTCATACACAGAACACCAAGGAAAATTGTACCAAGTCAATTTAGCATGATATATTTTTAAGACTATGGGATTTAGAGGTAGATAAAACTATATCTGAACCATAACTGTGCAACTGTAGAGTTTCCCATCAGAGATGTTGGATTTGGATGGAATCATGTTTCTTTTTTCAGTCAGGATTCTCTTTTTCATCTGGACACACCACAAAATCGAGCACCAGTGCCTCAAATATTAAACAAAATCTTATTCACATGAGTATATTGAAGGATAGGTTGTAGTGATAAAGTGAAAGGGGAGCAGGCCCTGCTTTTCGTCTGGCCCAGCTCCCGCACGGCTAGCTTATACCCCGAAATAACAACACACAAATTGTATTCGTTTAAGCACTNTTTCTTTATTAACCAATGAAAGTAACATATAGACAGATGACCCTCCTACATCAATAGGTCATTTTGGGGCTGATGCATTCAGGAATTTGACAGTTGCCTGGCTCCAGTTCCTTCCATTTTTGCTCTGCTATTGTCATCTTCTCTTCTCTTCTTTTCTTCTTTTTTCTTTTCTTGTCTTGTCTCATCTTGTCTTGTCTTTTCTTCAAAAACTTCTTGCATTGTCACTGATGTCCTGAGGGATAAAAGTCCCATGGAAGTGGAAACTATTTCAAAATAAGAAATGGCTCCTACTGTAAGCAAGCTGTCAGCAAAAGGAAACATTTCTTGGTATTCAAAAAAATTTTTTTTTTGATTTGGGAATTTGTCAGTTATCATCTTTAGAAGGTGAGGAATGGGATTATGTTAATGAGTTGTGACCAGTTGTGACACTCCTGTGCCTGGAGAAAAGTCTAGCCCTTCAATATCTCAGAGGGCCGTACATAAACAGGGCTTGTTTCTGTGCAAGTCCAAGGTTATAGGGAAGACAACAAGAATTATTCTTACAGTATGTGATTTCTTAGTAAGCCTGAAATAATGGATAAATATTAGTATACCCTTTGAAGAATTTATGTTTAATGGATATTATATTATTTAAGAATAATGGACATGAAACACAGACAGGGAGGATAGATGAACTTCAGTGCTAAAGTCTAAGAATTTTTGTCCTCATAAAGCACATGTGTTGAAGCTGATGTTCCAAGCTAATGGTTAGGGTTAGGAAAGTGCATACTATGCAAAGCCCACAGAAGTGGAGTTGGTGCCCTTATTCAGAAAGTCTGAGAGGGTGTAAGGACACCTTCTGCTGGCAATGTCTCAGTAGAAACTTGAAGCAGGCCCCAACAGACACAAACTCTTGCTGTCTTGGATTTAGACTGCTCAGCCTCTAGAAGTGATAGTCATAATTTTTGTTTATAATTCATCTACCTCTTTGGTATTTTGTTATAACAGCATGAGTGAATTAAAATAGACAGGGACTGGTTGCCAGGAAGTGGTGTAAGCAACATTCTCAGTACAGATTAAGCCAATGAAATTAGGAAAGAGATCATAGATAGCTATGTTGATATAGTAACACAGAAGGAGTACTAAACAAAGCCGCTCAAACTTATAATTTTCAGATTATATCATTTTGGTCAACTGTGGGTCACACCCACCCATTCTGGTGCCATGTATCTTTCCTGAAAAACAAAACCAAAACCCCAATAGATCAGAGATGTGGCTACTTATTATTGGTGACTTCAGAAAGAAAAAAAAGTGTTTGTTGCAGCCACCTCTCATTTGTTAACCCCTTGCTCAAGGTCAATTCTGCCTTTTGTAAGACAGAGATTATATACTTAGTGCCATGTGAACTGACCCCCAAAATCACCCTGAGAAAACTTCACTGAGAGATGGAACACTGCCTGATAACATTTCATGGACACTGAATATATTTTGTTAGTTAACTATAAAAGATTAAATATAAATATGAATTTCAACCTAAAAGAATTAGATTCAAGAATCTCACTTTATTGATAAACTCTGAAAATAACATTTTGATAAGCAGAATGAACTTTTAGTTGCTTTTAAAAATTAAAAATAGTGATTTATGGCCCTGATAAAATCAAGAATTTACCTACAACTCTTTCTTTGCATTAATATAAAAAAGACTTTGCTCCTTTCCCTTAGGAGTTATGATGATATAAATCACTTACTACATGTTCATGTCAAAATACTCTGCTTTATCCTATTTGATCCCTATACAGAGGTAAAAATAATGGAAAAGTCAGCATCTGTAAAATCAAACTGAGCTTGTCTGAGGCTGTGCAGTTTTCTTGAGTCAGAATTTCAGAGTATCCACTCGTTTCTGTGTCTATAGACAGAACTGCATGCAAATTCATGCTATGTGTGTATAGGTCAAAAGTCAACACTGAGTGTCATTTCTCAGCATCTACCCACATTATATTCTGATGCCAGGTCTCTCACTAGAAC
>LOEQ01005048.1:37917-54989 GCA_001685075.1 Bramus lutescens | reverse complement strand
GGTGCTGGAGACATGGAGGCGGGTAGTTGTCTGGTGTTTGGTGCTGGAGACATGCAGGTGGATGGTTGATTCTGTGGAGGTGTTAGCACTCAGCTTCTAGTTTTCCATTTCCTAATTTTATTCAGTCCAGACCCAAGTCCCAACACCACACTCTCAAGAAGCACTCTCTAGGCATACCCAGAAGTGTGCCTATACACCTCAGGCATTTCTTAACCCGGTGGCATTGACATCAGAATTAACCATCACAGCAGCATATAATTTCATCAAGTATCACTAGAGAGATTTCACAATCACAGAAAGATTGAGTTTGCTCTCTGTAGCTGATGTGTTTTAGTGATTTCTCCTCTTGCTGGGATTCTTGGTCCCTTACTCTATTGCTGCAATTGTTTGCTCCCTTCTAGTCATGTGTTGGCATAATTTACAGTCTGTATTTCTATACACTGATCTTCTTTTGTTCCCATTTTTATATGTATTTTCCACACACATGAACATATATGAGTCATTTGGGGCAAAGTGTACATGTGTGCTCAGATAAGCTTAGCTAGACTCACAGATGCGTTCATTCGATTCAACAATTCAGTGAGAGCACAGTGGACACGGTCCTTTCTCTGCTGATAAAGAAAGAGAATGTTGATTCATTTAAATGTGGCCACATGGCTGGTGAAATAGCCAGGGCCAGAACAGTTTCTAGCTTTCCTGCCAGATCACCATGTTACTTCTTTCAGCAGCTATTTTCAAAGGAACATCAAAGACAGCCCTTTATTCCTTAAGGTGTCCAAGAGTTTTGCCCATCATGACGTATATTCATTCAATCCCTAAGCTGTCAAAATGGAAGAGATGCAAAATTCTAACATCTGCGGATTACACTATATTCATATCTATTCAGCATGGGGAAACCCTGGTATTTATATTTATTGTACAGTTGTGTAAGCAGTAGCATTTTGGTTGATTTTAATGTTGAGAATGAAATCTAGGGTCTTCCACAAGCACTCTACCACTGAGCTATTTTCCAGAGCACCCTTTTATTTATTTATTTTTTTAAGGTAGGGTTTCATTAATATTTCAAACCAGCATTGAGCTTATGATACTTTTGGCTCAGCCTTCCAAGTAGCTGGAATTGTAGGTCTATGGCCACCAGGCATTGCAAAATATTAAAAAAAACCCAAAAAACAAAACAAAAAACCCCCCAAAACCAAAACCTCCAAGATTTTTGACTCACCAGTATAGTTGGCTTTCAAGATAACTCTGCCTCATGGTAATTTATCACTCACAGTCCTGACATTAAAACACAGGATTCACAGTGAGTATCAATGGCTAAAAAGAGTAAAGTGGACCATGAGTACCTTCTGCCTTTAGCACAGGCATTTAGTGGACAGGGATGATCTACTAACAGTTACCTTTTTCCTTAAAATGAACTCTTCTAACTACAAAGAGGAGTACTATCTTAATCTATAGCCCATTAAACATATAAATGATAGGTTGAAAAATTATGAAAATGTTTTGTGCTTGTTATTTCATTGTCAACTTGTCCCACACTACAGTTGCTGGGGAGGGGGGCCCTCAACTGATAAAACACTCCCCTCAGATTGAAATTTACAAAAGAAATGTTCACGGGGGCATTTTCTTGATTAATGATTGATGTGGGAAAGCCAAGTCTGTTGTGGGTGATGCTACCCATAGGCAGGTGGTCTTGGGTGTGTATAAAAAAGGCAAGGTGAGTGAGTCATGAAGAGCAAGCCAATGAAGAGCACTCCTCCATGGCCTCTGCTTCAGTTCCTGCCCCCAGGTTCCTTCCTTGAATTCCTGCCCTAACTTTCCCCAGTGATAGACTATGTCATGAATGTAAGCCAAACAATCTTTTCCTCTCCAAGTTTCTTTTTGGCCTGTATGATTTTTATCACAGCAATGAAAAACAAATTAGGACACTTTCTTAACAATTGCAAAAATGAGGAAAAAGTGAAGGGAGGGATGCTCTGACATTGGATAATTGAAGAAAGCAAACCGGGGACTCATTGAAAAGGCCGCAGTGTCCATTTTCTGCTCCCGCATTGACATACACCTTGGTGTCTTTCCTGCAATCGTACCATACTGTGATTTTCTCTGAAGCATACAACACTCTCTGGACAAATTGTCAAATTTAATTTCTTCCATGGAGTATGGGAAATCCTCAAACTTTAGAAGACGTGTACAATTCTTATCAGAAAGCATGCAAGTGAGTGCTTCACGTTGCGCTCATGGTGCAGTGGCATTGGTTTGGGACTGAACTAGATGCTGCTATTGGTGAATCTTGTGTGGAGGAACAGCAGAAGCTGTTGGACTCTGACACTGTGGGGTTAAACTGTAGGACTCTTTCTCTGCAGGATGTTCAGAGGCCAATTGCTAGGAAGGCAGCCGGGGCTGCCCTGGGCCTAACATTTTCCATATTTGCATTGCGTGGGCTTTGTCACTTTTCTTATTGGCTCGGAAACCTGTTCTTTGTGGTTTGAGAGTTTTTTTAGTTGCTTATTTCTCAACTTAAGCAATAATCCCCTTTTTCTGACAGCACGTTAGTTACTGTAGAAATGATTATGTTGTCATAAACACAGCTTTAGGGTTTCAGGTCAAAGGGAGGAGATCAGAGGGTGCTGAGATGTAGCTCGTGTTTCCACCCAAATACACCCACCAAAATACTTACAGAAGGTTTGGGGGAAACAGAAGCAGAATTCTCTTCCCCGTCTACTTCCCCAAGTTCTTTTTTTCGATGGAGTCAGATGTTTTTAATGCATGTTTCAAAAGGCTCCATTTAACCTCTGAAAATAAACAAACCACAATTCTGCTCCCATTACTTTCTCTCAATTTAATAATTTGTTCCAATTTCTCTACCTTTGAAACCAGACGATGCAGCTCCCCTTTGTGCCTTTAGTTTGACTAGATCCAAACTTCAGCAGCTGAGCTCAGTTTCTCAGCCGTCCTTATTTTTATATCTTAATAACCTCCGTATGTGCCCTGTCTTTCTGTACTTCTCTGATGTGATCTTTTTAGCTTTGCATTAGACCTGTTCTCTTGGTGTGCGCATTTCCTCTTGTGTGTCAATACGCTCTCCATTCTCACTCCAAGGATCAGAGCCTTTGCTCCCATGGCCTCAGCCTTCTTCTTTTAAAATTGTCCCAACTGGGTTCTATTTTATGCTCTTAATTCAGTAATAAGATCTTATTAAAGCTAGTTTCGGGTCTCTTCTTTTTAAATAAGTTCTTCTCTACCTAATCGGTTTTCAGCTGGTTTCATTGTAGCTGCCGCCCCACAGCTTCCCCCTCTGGTGTAGCTGCATCTCTGGTAAAATGTCGAGTTGCTTCTGTGCCTCTCTATGTAGTTTTCATGGTGTGCACTCATCATTTTTGCATTAAATTTAGAGATTATGTGAGCAGAAAAGTATGGCAGTTAGTAAGACAGATGTGTGACCGCAGCCACCCACTTTTACTTGAACACATATCAATGTTCCGCCACAATCGTAAGAGGCATAATAAAAAAGTAAAATTCGTGAGATTTCGTCCACCTTCTCTTCCACTGTTGCTATTCCTGTCTCTCCTCTTCCGAGACAGCACAGCGCTCACGCTGCTCCTCAGAACTCTGGTCATTTTCACTTTTGCCATACGTCCAGATAAATCGTGAAACATAGCCCTGTGTATTGCAAGCCGTGCAAACAAGGACATAGCGTCTCTATTTTCCCTCTTGTGGTTTTGTTTAGTGTTGTTTGTTGACTTGATCCCATGTGCTGTGTCTTACACTCTCTGCTTCATTTCTGTTGCATTATAACTTACCCACTGTGTGAAAGTGTCACAACTATGCCGCATTTGCACAACTAGGTACCGGGGGCGGTTCCAATCTCATCACAGATAAAACCTGACTGACTTTCTGCTCAGTTGTATTTTCTAAGGGTATTTGGGAACCCGAAGGGGAATTTGGGTCTCTTATTTTCCAAAGGGGAAAATATTGCTTCTACTACTTAAGAAATCAGACAGTATTGATCCTTGCAGGGACCTCGGATTTCTCTAGTGGGGGATGGTTTGACCTGTCAATAGTCTAGGTGTATTTCCTGGTGTTCTAGGAGAGGGTGATTTTTTTTTTTTTAGAAAATTTTCTTTAGGTGAGTTAAGTAAGATAACACAAGTAAATAGTTTGTATATATTTAAAATATGATTAATAAATGTCTGTTGTGAGTTTTTTATTAAAGAATTTTAAGGGCAATCTGCCACAGTTTATTACTTAATGGAAATGTGAATATGTAATTATCTACATGAACATTTTTATGTTATGTCTTGATTTGAGGGTAAATAATGCTAGCATTTATTGTTGTTTAATAGACTAAATGACCTTTAATATGTGCTCAGTAGGTGGAATGGGAAGTTTGCTGAGTAAATGCCAGTAGCACACTAAATCCAGCAGCTAAGACTCATTTCCAGTTGATAGCATTTTATATTCAAAAAAGGCAAACTATAAAATATACAGACGCTCCAGTTTAGTCATTTAGTTGCAGTTCAACATTGTTTGCTATGTATCACAGTTGGATAGCTGGGAAAACAGGGAAACACCTTCTCTGAAGGTTCTGGACCATTTAGAGATTGAAGCTGGACGTAGAGAGGGCCTGGGTATGATTGATGGGCAGTCTGATAAAGACAAACGTCATATTTTCCTCCTGGTAGGTTTCTTTTTTTTTCCTGTACAGGTTTGGCTGAAACATAAGCAACTTTTGTGGAATTAATGGATAATGCTTTGAAGATTTTCATCTCTTGAGTGTGAAGCATTATTTGACAAGAATTTACTCTGTGAATAGGTATAGACTGCTACTGAATTCGTTTTACTCTCAGTTATTGAATTAGAGATTGGTCTGGGAAGCTGATTTTTTAAATTATTTTTTTCATTTCAGTACATACACGCACGCACACACACATGTGCGTGCGTGTATGTGTGCACTGGAAGTGTTAAAATGATATTTAAATGTGCATTGCTTGATTATTGATTTTAAGAAAAGTTTTAAATTTCCAAGATTTAGGATTCTTTTTGCAGTTAAATGTAATCAGAAAAAACTTTGCTTATTAAAATTATGGCAACAGGGATGGCGACCAGTAGAAAGGCTGCCGTTTATTTGTTAAATGAACTAAAGTACTTGCTTGTTCAATGTAGAGGGGAGAGCTGCTGAAAAAGACTGTAGTTTTGGGGCCCAAATCTCATATAACATCACAAAGTTGTACTGCTAAGAATCTTGCTGGTCCTGGTCTAGGGAAATAAATTGTATGTTGTGTGAGGGCTACTCAAATTGTGTCCTTGTATGGAATTGCGCTTTAGAAATAAATGGCCTGGTTAGTTATGTGTTGAAAGGGAAGAGAGGAAGAAATGAAGAAAGGAAGAAGGTGGGAGGAAGGGCTGTCCTTTGTGGCAGTTTGGTGACCAGAGAATGGAAATGTAACAACTGGAAAGATATACTGAATTCAAATACTCTCTCAGAGTCTGCATGGGCAACACTGCAGGTTTTTTTTTTTTTATCTATGAGTCTTGGTTTAAAAAGGTTTGTTTCCATCTCAAGCGGCAGCAAGGCCAGATGTTACCTGAGTCACAGCAAGTTTGTAATGTATTGTAATTGTTTAGCCTATTTATGGTGAAAGCTCCTCAGAAATATTTTACTTGGTTGCAAAATACCAGAATACGATGGTGTACTGTATTATCTCTCTAAAGAGAAATCACTAATTCTGAATTTTGAGAGGTGTGTGTGTGTGTGTGTGTGTGTGAAGGAATACACAGGTGTAGACTGACTCTTTACTCTTTGGAATCACCTTGAGGGGTTGGAGTTATTATCTTTTCTGTGTTAGAGAGAAATCAAGACAGAGAGGTGAAGGAAGGGATGCTTGCCTATGAAGGTCCTTTTCAAGTCTACAATCTTCTGGTTAGAAAATTCCTTGCAAACACTTCTAAAAGTCTTTCTCATATTTCATTGGCTTTCACAGCACCTTTACTAAAAGGAAAAAGGAGTTTTTACCTCCACAACTCATTTATAATCTAAAACATCCAGGGCTAGTGCAGCAGTTTTTTTTTTAAAGTGAACACTGCAGTTCCACACAAAAAAGTTGGCATATGTGGTGCGTGTTTACAGTCACAGAGCTGTGCAATTAGTAGAACACGAATAAGAATAGAAATCTTTTTTGATTGGTGGCGACTACAGCCAAGGTTTACCAGTTCTCTCCCATGTGGAGTAGCAAGAAGATGACAAGGGAATGCAACATGTGACCCACACTGGGTCATTGCACTCACATCTGTCTTTGCCTTAGCTCGGTATGTTTTCCAGACCCCACCGTTGGTCTTGTATGTGTTACACACATCCACATTGTACTAGACTGTGAGAAGATTCAGAAGAATTGCTTTTGACAACTAAGTAGGATTATGTAATTCATGGTATAATATTAGCATTTACTTAACTCATGGTACAACATGAGTCTCATTTATTTAATTTAAGGCCACATATCAGTAACTATAGGCTTTTAAATGTAGGTATGTATTGAAATTTAAGTTTGTTTCCTTTATTTTAGTGTTTTAAATTTAAGTTTGAGTAGCAGTGTTGTTAAGATTTTAACAACTTGAAGCATTTGTCTGTGTGTAATGGATACTTGAGTGTTTTATTTCTTTTAGATTTTAGTGCGTAAACATCCATAACTAAATAACCAATTCCTCATAAATTCTCACAGTTTGTACGATGGTGTGTTTATCTGTGTGCACCCTTGTTTTTCAGAGACGGCAGGACTGGGGCACACTCCCTAGCCACCCATTCCAGTGTAGAGCCCTTGTCAAAGCAGCTGCTGTGGTGCTTTTGTGAGCTGTGGACAGGAAGGGAGCAGATGTCNCCTTCAGAAGCGGGTCTGGTTGACTGGCTGAGGGCGAAGTGCTAGCATGCTCTTGGTTGCTGCTGTGATAAGGCCTCCAAAGAATGCAGGAGGGAGAGTGTAGTTTGGTTATCAAAGACATTAAACGTGTTTTGATATAATTGCTTTAAAACTATCTGAAAGCTGTCAATGATATGAGAAAATCATTTGGTCTGCTACAGCTATTTGGTTTATCCTGTGTGCAGAAACTACACACCCTTACTGTCTCCTACCAATCCTCCATCAAATTCACATTATTACAAGTTCACATCACACACCACGCAAAGAAAGCGAATCTGTATTTTTCTCATCTCTCTGCATGGCTTTTTCTGTCTTGCGCATTGATGTACATAGGCGTGAGCGCATGTGCACACACACACACACACACACACCCACACACACACACACCCCAGACTTATTCCAGCACTATTTTTTAGTTTTATTGCTTCTTAAAATTTGCTTTTGAGAAGTAAATCTTTTGTAAACATCCAATTTAAAATTTCTTTAAGGAAAATGAACTTGACAAGAAATGTTGGTCAGGAGGAAATTACTACCTCTGCATGTGAGGGCTGTTGAAATTTTACATGTGTTAAACCCGATGATGAAACACTGCATGAACAACTAGCCACACATGTTGTGAGTGATTATTGATTTAGAAGCCTGTATTAATCAAGGGTAATGATCCAGATCTGACAGCGAAGAAGGCCGGAAAGGAAGGACATGCTGTACCTCTGTCGTCAGCTTTGCTTCTGGGCCAAAGGATGGCTACTTTAAAAGGACTCTTACTTTAAGAAGACCAGTATAGCTTTGTGTGTAGCCACCAGAGACTCTCAGCAAAGACAATTCCTGAACAGATAATATCTAAGATTGCCACTGATTCTCTTTCAAACTTTAACGTTTATTCTTGGCAGGTTTGATCGGAGAGAGTTACAATGTTACCTGCTAAGTGACTGCCCTGGAGGGGAGTACATCTCGAATAGAAACTGTATTTTTTTTTTCACCAGGGTTCTGAGGTTTGCAGGATGCTGTAGCTAGGGAGGGCAGTATAAGGACTCAGAGGAATAAAGACAACAAATACTGTTTTTCCTGACATGGGACTTAGGTCCCTCACAGTATGACCTAATGGTCATGCTTCATTCCTTTTATAGATTTCATCTTTATAAAGCTATGTTTTTGTGATTCTCAATTTTAAACTACTAAACATTTTAGTTTTGTCTACGGGTTCTTGTGAAAAAAATTGCTGAAATACTAAAGATGGCGTGAGCAGGGAAAGATTAGAGTTGTTTTGTGCATTGGCATGTCTGTGTGTATATGTGCGTGCATGTGTGTGTGTGAGAGAGAGAGATGACAAAGACAGAAAAAGAGAGCATATGAGTACACATGCATGGGTACAAATGCATTTTGTGCATTGATGTAGTTTTAGAAATAAACAGGGTAGGTAAAGGGGGTGGTAGATATAATAAAATATATATTACATGCACGTATGAAAGTGTCTTAATAAAATCTATTATTTTAGATAGTTAATGTGCATAAATGAAAAAATATATATATTCTAATAGGATTTTCTAAAATCATTACTAATTTAAAATATTAGAATATATCCCTCTCACATCTGTAACATGTTTGTTGAAACACATCTGTCTAGATGTTAAAGAACTCAGACAGTATGTCGTTTATTCGATGGCAACTTAGCTGAAGTGCATATCCAACAAGCTGGATGGAGGTTGTAGTTCACTTCTCATTAGCACGGCTCGGAAATGACACCATGCTCTTGATCTTCTTTCATAGCTCTTGAGATTAAGAGTCTTTAATTTTACCAGTTGGGTAAGAAGAGTTCTGTTCTTAAGAAGTGCAGTGTAATCATGGTTCTATCTCAGAACTCATGAGTTCCTGATCTTTCTAGGTAGACAACAAGAGAAAGTTAGTGAAGGAGATACTGAGATCATAGATGATCACAGAACCTGAAAGAGGAAGTAATTTGTGTATCAATTTTATAATTCTTTCCCAAGATGTGTAATGAACACCCTCAGATGTACTATAATAAAATAATCTTGTTGCAAACCATGGCTATTGTCTAAACAACCAACACTCTAACAATTTAGAATTGATGATACAGATTATTCTATTTGGGCACACGGAAGGAGCTGACATGACATTGGGACAAATGAGAAACTTCGATAGTGGGGTAAAAGGTGTGGGGCCCAGGCTACGCTTACCAGCTTCACACATTCTCCCAGAAGACCATCTCCGAGCACTTGTTGGCTCTCTCCTCATCTACAGGGTTCATGACCCTTTGCTCAGAAGCCCACTAGCTGAATTATGATTGTCACATATGATCTGAGAAATGCTGAAAAGCAAAGCTTCTTGTGTTCAGTGATGCCCATTACAATTTGTAACAGTGTGTGTGTGCATGTGCGGGTGTGTGTGTGTGAACTTTGGAAAAAACTCAAGTGCAGCCCTCACAAGCCAGGGAGTACAAGCAACAGTGTCCTTGACTTGACGTGGCTAGCATCTGTCTCCTGATGTTACCAGACTTTTTATTTAAGATGCCTTAGGCATCTCATCATTTCATGTTAAGTAGATATCTATCTTCTATAATTTCTTATAAACAAGGCTCACTTCACATTTGAGGCATCTCAGTGATCTTTAGACATATATGGACTTAAGGGGAGAGAATGGCCAGATGTGACTCATATAAATACTTGAGAGTCATAATGTCCTGATCATTTTACTAAATGAAAAAAGAAAATAAGACACTTTTAAAAATGCAATTCGTACAACTAAGAAATCTACTGTAGTCAAAAGGAAAGTTTGCCTGCTTCAAATCAGAAGATGAGACTGAAGTCTCTTTGACTGATTGCTATTCCTAATTTTTTTCTCTCAAAATATTTTTGTCTTTTTCACTTAGGAAATGCAGAACTTTGGGGACACCAAAAAAGTGGAGTGAATTACTGGAAGGATGGCTTAGCATCAAGAGCAGTTGATACTCTTGCAGAGAACACGAATTCTGTTTCCGGCAAACACATCAGATGGCTCACAATTGCCTGAAGCTCCAGCATCAGGGAATTCTGTGTCCTCTTCAGTCTCATGGGCACCATCATGCATATGAACATACCAACACACATTTTTACAGTGAAAGTAAAGCTCTTTTTAAAAAGAAGGAAAATATAGATTGCCATATTATTGGTAAATTTATAGAAAGTTATCTACTTTTCCAGAAATATCCCTTTTACCATAAGTCATCCCATCTTCAGCATTCTATATAATTATTTTGACTTAATGTAGAGAAGGGGTTCTTGCAGACTACAACCCAAGGGCCAGTTCCAATCCACCACTTAATTCTGTAAATAAAGTTAGACTGGATCACGGACATTTGCTTTTGTTTCATCTACAGATGTCGCAATGGAATGGCAGGATTCAGAAGTGACAGGATAAGCCAGGGAATGTGAAGTGTTTACTGTCTGTTCACTTAAATAAAGTTTTCCAGGAGAATATTACCTGGGAGTCTTCTGACGGTGCAAGATATGTTAACCTTAAAGTTATGAATTGCAAATCAGCTATCAAAGATATTAAAGTACTGGTCTGGTTTAAATATGGCTCCTCACTCTTTGCTCTTCTAGAATACATTGACATTTAGTATTTGCGCTGAACTTTTTACTTTATTCCTCTTTTTCTGTTTTTGTTTGTTTATTCTGATAAAACCTTGTTTTCACCTTTTGAATTCCGTCTCTAAAAGAAGGCTAACATTTCCTGCTGATATTCTCAATTGTAAAAGGGCTTTGCAGTTCCAAAGGGCGTCAACATGATGTACAAGGGAGCCTGGATGGAGGGGAAAGATTTCCCTCCCCCACTCCCTCTTTGAGCAGTTCCAGATCAATGTACGAGCAGCATCCTTACTTTTATCCTATATGAAGAATGTTGGTGTGCTACTGGCTTCTCGAAAGCTTTCCAAGTTGGCCCAAGATGAAATAAACTCTAACTAAAGTAAAATAAATGGTACCCCACAGTGCTACTATATAGCGCACACCCTCAACAATGCCCTTCCATTTTTAATAATACATCATAGCAGAGAGAAGCGGTTAATAGATGAATCAGCTCTTACTATGGAGAATGACCTGCAAAGGATTTGGCTTGGTGTTTCACTTTTAAACAAATGCTCCCTTGGACCCCACTCTTCAAGAAATGCCAGTAACAGATAATCATAAGGAAAGGAGCAAGCATTTGCTGGCTTTCTTCAATTAAAGTGTGTGTTCTGTTGAGTCAGCAGGATATTTTAAACTGGTTAAGGATTTGAGTAAATGCTTGATTTCTTTTCTGTTGGATCAATGATAATTTCTGTTTTGTTATCTACAGCATGTGAAAACTAAGACACAGAACATTACAACCCACCATGGCTTCGTTAGCTTTTAGTTTTTGAATAGTCTCAAGCTATATTGGACAAGAAGAAATTATAAGAAAGCAAAGAAATAATGCTAATCTCCATGAGTGTGGCACAGTTGGGAGACCAATGTCAGGATTTTTGCAGCTATACAGATATACAGAAAGTACAAGCGACATTGTTACAGTAATGACCTGAGTGTATTCTGGCACCAGCCTGCCTTCTAAGTAAGTACTTCTATAGCTGTAACTTGTATAAACAGTCTTATCGTCCTTAAGAACAGAGGTAAACATGTGTTTCTCACTCTCTCTCAGCTATTCTTTCATCTGTGCAGATTTTATTTTCTATTAGTTTTGTTTCAACTTGGTGACAAAATACAGACCTTATTTAAATCTTGCAAAATACTCTAAAGGAAACATCCAGCCTCTTGGGCATTATTAGACTAATGAATTTTATTCTAACCATCCAGGCTGGGAGGACTCTGAATAGCCAGCCTGCCGCGTATTCACTTATTAGAAGAGGAAGATTGTTTTTATTGATAGCAGTTCCAGGAAAAGCAGGAGAAAATAAAAACAAACAAACAAACAAATAAAAAAGTTTGCTATAAAAGAGGAGGGGCTGGGTGCTGTAGAGATAGCTCAGCAGTTAAGAATGCTTGCTGCTTTTTCAGAGGCCCTCAGTTTAATTCCCAGAACCCTGTCTGGTGGCTCACAACTACCTGTAGCTCTAGCTTCCAGGATTCTGGTGTCTTCTTCTGGCCTACTTAGGCATATGCATATACTTTCTTATACACACAGAACCACATACACATAAATAAATAACAAAACAAATATTTCTTAAAAAAAAAGGAGAGAGGAGAGGGAATGGGGCCAGAAAGCAAGCACAGATTATTTCCTATACTACTGAATTTAAACTACCTTTTTTTGTATATGCCATCAAGTTAGTATGATCACACCAGTTTGAGGTGAGCCTGACTTCAATGAATCCCAACAAGGAAAGAGAAGCTGGATAGATTTGGAGAGGAGAAAGGCCTGTGAAGATGGAGCCATAGATTGCAAATTTATCTGCAAACCAAAGAACACCAAAGATTGCCAGCAACTCCCCGAAGCCAAGTACAAGCTAAAGAACACTTTCTTCTGTGAGCCTCTGGAGGGTGCACTGCCCTGTCAGCGCCTTGATTTTGGAATCCTGGCCCTGAGAACTGAGACTACATTTCTGCTGTCTTAAACCACTCAGTTGGTGGTAATTTGTTGTGGCAGCTACAGAGAACTAATGTAATCACTCAATTACTTATTTAGGAAAATTTCTGCAATTTTATACATTTGCCTAAGATTAGCTCTGGGTTTTAGTGACATCCCAACAAAATGACACACAACCAAGTGGCTTTGGGTATAGAAACAATACGATAAACTGGGAAGAAAAAAAATAGATCTTTAAAGATACAGGAATAAGAATGTTTGGGAAACAAGTAAGTTGACTGCTTTTATTTATAGTTTCTGATTTTTATTCTGAAATGGAGAAAGTAGGGGAAAAAGAAAGGGAAGCCCTGCTCGAGCCCATTCTTTATTTACAACAGTTATTCTGTTGTCTAAATTTGCTTTCTTTTCTTCTAAAACTGAACCTCATTCATCTTTTTTTAAAATTATAGTCAAAACTAACCATGACCTCTTGAAACTTCACATCACTGAAAATATCAGTACCTACAAATGATATTCAATTGCCAAAGACTTCAAGATCTAGTGTAAATAAGGAACACTCAGATATAATGAAGTCTGGATTGGTTGAGCATCCAGGAATATTTCTTCATTGGATCTGATGTGAGGTTCAGAAATTGGCATGTCTATTTGTTTATTTTTTTCCCACAAAACAGAAAACCATCCAGTAGTTTTGATGCTAGAGATCCGTAACCATTCTTGGAGATTCAGCCAGTCCATCCTAGCTCGTTTGATGGCAGCAAGCCCTCACAGGAAATCCAAGTGTGCATGCCTTCGGTCTCAGTTTGTAATTCTGTGGATCCCCAGCTTAATTTCTAAGGGAATAGACCTGATTTCTTTTCCTGTGACTCTGAGAACCACTGCTTATTTTTGAAGTTCTCAAGGCTCCTTAGCAGTTTACTTTGTTTCTCTGGTCAGGGGCTTTCAAGGAGCGGATGAAGGATCACCTCCCTTTGCGAGGTCGCCCAGAGATCCTTAGCCTGTGCCTTTACTGTGTCCTTGCCTCTTTCTGCATATCCCAAGGTGAAGAGATATGATCTCATTTATATGACCAGAATTTGGCGTGTGACCACCACACCACAAAAATAATCAAACCCAAGGTGTCTTTACTAGTACAAGGGCAAAACAGAAGCTAGAAGGGTAAGCTATTGTATCTAAAATTGCATTTACCTTCGTTTACCTTCGGTGTTACTGTTTTTTTTTTAAATTTCTGATTGAAGGGACCAAATCCAGAGCCTGTGCTTGCTAGGTAAGTGCTCTTCCACTGAGACAAGTCTCAGACCCTTCATTTTTTCATTCCTCATGTTTTAGAGACTAACAAGAGAGTGCCGTCTAACAACGGCTCAGGCAGAAAGCCATACTACTTGGACTTTTGGGACTTTTATTGGGAATAATGAAGTCTATTTTTGACTTCCAAGTTTTAACTGAAGATGAGCTTGTGTTTAAATACATGAGGATACACAATCTCAGCTGGTTCACATCTGGATGCTGGAGTAGGCATCGCTAGCATCATGAAGTTTGTTCCAGGAACACAGAATACTCATTATTTACCATTGTTATTTTCTCTGACTCTCGAGAAAAGTCAGTGCTGTGCCAAGTGCAAACTTAAAAGAAAATCCCTAGTTAAAGACAGTAGAGTTCACAATACTTACCGTCTCATTATGCCTCGGATCCATACTGAATTAGTGGTGTCTTTTTCAGGAAAGAATAAAGGACATATGGCATTAGATCAGTTTTCTTCTTTTTATTTAGACTATAGTATTGACTTATTCTGAGTTTTCTCTTTTTAAGAAGTGCTTAGACTGCATCAAATGATCTTCATGGGACCTTAGAGATCATGGAGCTATGCCTCTCAGGCAGTTCAGAAGTAATTCTGTTGAATCTTTGGCATAGGGTCACTTAGACTCTCCCTGCCTAATGGCCACTAATCACAGGATATACTGCCTGGATGGAAACCAGCTTTTTCTTGGGTTATTCTGAAACCAAGTTATTAAACACCATTAATAAAATGGACAATGGTTACAATTAATCATTCATTTATGCATCCATTCATTTGTATATCTGGTTCCAAAAACTCTTAATGCCTTCTTGTGGGAGTAACTTTTTCCTTAAAGATAATATATTTTATGGTAGAAATAGTATAAGCTAGTTTGCTTTCATAAACTTCTTTTAGGACACTAAGCTAGATACTTAACATTTCTAAGCCTAATTTATCTCACATGCTAACAGGGTTTTAATAACAGATTTAACCTCATTGATTTGTGAGGGCTGAGCATATGTTTGGAAATTAGTAAGTAATTCATATTTGTCATTATTGTACTTTTTAGTGCGTAATCATTTGCTATATATAAGGAAGGAAAATTATGAGATATTGATAATACAGAGGGATGATAGCACGATATATTTATTTGCATATTTGCTGAGCTTTCTAAATTTCCCATTGTTGAAGGAAAAGAAAATTATTACAGAGATCTAGATCTACTTTTGGCAAGGGAGATCTGAGAGAAGGGAATAGAAATAGTGGCTTATCGAGCAGGGAGGGGCTAGTGGAAATAAGCCTACAGCAGCAGCAACTTGGTAAGTCAGGGGAACACAATACCAGAAAAATAAGATACAGCCATTGGCAAGGTACCCACATCCAGCAAAGAACCACACCCATGCCTGTCCTCATGCAGGACGTAATTCAACTCAGCGGGTCACACACCCAAGAGAAAGTCAGAGGGACTTACTGGGAAGAGAGGTTTCCACAGGAGAGAGTGATAGAGGGTAATGAGGAATGAAATGACCAAATTCCTTCAGTATATATGCATGAAATTGTCAAAGAATGTAAACCTAACCATGAAGATAAAGACCCCTCCTTGTCCTATATTTTTTTAAATACTGTAGAGGTTATTCATATTTGTGCTACAGCAAGAGGAAAAGACAATCCCATGATAGTGCTGAACATGAGAATGTTGAAATCAATTGTTTAATGTAAGATAAAAGTAACAAAAAAGAACCATGATTATCTTTTAATTCAACAAGTGTTCATCGAGCCCCTGTCTGTTGAGGTTTCTGGGGTGAGTCTAGAAACTATTGAAAAGTATTTTTTCAATGAAAAAAATGAAAAGTATTTTTTTCCACTAAGTTTTACTGTAATGAGGAAGAGCAATGGATGCATACATTGTGGTCAGGCAGTAACTGGGATTTCAGGGGATAAAGTGCGATGCCCCATGTGTCCAAGACTTCTGTGACAGCATGAGGATGAGCAGCATTCCAAAGCATGAGGTACTAGGTGAGACTCGAAAGCAGAGCATTCCAGGCTGAAGGAAGAACAGACCCACACACCCTGCTCACCTTCTGATTAAAACATCAAAATATCTTGCTCTACTGGAGCAAGATCTAGGCGGCTTCAGGAAGTGGTATCAAATAAAAAGCCTGGAGCAGCCGAGAAAGACCAGACGAAACTAGGGTAAGAGCAAAACTTGACGAATTTAAGAACTGAGAAGGGAGATCTTTTTACTGTGATACACAAAGAAGATGGAGCCGTCTATGAAAGCTGTCTTAGGGAATGCTTGGGAAATCATATCTAGATGACAGGGGTCAAAGGTCAGGACTGAGTGACCATCCTCAGTCTTGATCCTTACTTACTGGGAGAGCCTTGCAGTCTAGAGTTCTTTAACACCAACAGGAAGAAGAAACCTAGGAGCGAAGTCAGAAGCAAGTGAATCGTCTTGGATACGCTGGCAGCAGTGTACTCTAGGGGAAACCTCCCGTTAAAAACCTCAGGTTCCCTTTCAGAGGCTGACAACGCAAAGAACAAAAAGAGAACACCATATAATTAAGCAAATATGCTTCTCAGGTTTGGGGTACAGTCCATAGAGGGCCAGGAATGGAATGGAAAGATAGCGAGCACCAGTGATAGGTAAATGTAAGTACAAGATGTTTTGAAAAGTTAGGGTAAATTAATTAAGAATTCCACTCCAATCAGTGATTCAAACTTAAGAGAATCACGTAAGAATAATTAGTTTCACTGGCAGGATGATGGGAAGAAAATTGGACCAATACTATTGTTTTCCAAGAGGCAGCAGGAAAATGATTTAAAGTAAATAAACTGAAAAGGGAAAATGACAAAACTTTCAGTCAGCAAATAGTCTTTCTTACTCTGATGACCTAGGGGCAAAGAAAGGAACTGTTTACAGCAGTCCAGTGCAATGTAATTAAGGCTAACATCGTGAACCTAAACAAAGGAAAAACTGAGCCAAGTGAAGGACCATTGAAAAACTTCTAACAGCCAAGACTGGCTCTGAAAGGTACTCCCAGGGGAAGGTACTTTCGCTACTGCAGAGTGAAATATTTAACATGAAAGTGAACTGTGTGAGATCATTTATACTACTAAGAAATATTCCAACCATTAAGTGATAATTGAATAGGGAACTGGTTTCTGTGTCTAGTGTGTAAGAGCCATATAAGGCTCCAAGGTTCCTTTTCTTTTTTTTTGTTTTATTTATTTATTTATTAATTAAAAATTACCACCTCCTCCCAACCTCCCATTTCCTCCCCACTCCCCCCACTCCCTCTCCCCCTCCCTCTCCAGTCCTAAGAGCAGTCAGG
>LOEQ01005048.1:13383-25230 GCA_001685075.1 Bramus lutescens | reverse complement strand
TTCTTCTTCTTCTTCTTCTTCTTCTTCTTCTTCTTCTTCTTCTTCTTCTTCTTCTTCGTTTTTGTCTTCTTCTTTAAAAAGTTATTAATGAGCACATGTGTACATGTGCACGCAGGTTCTCACAGAGGCCAGGCGAGTGCACTAGATCCTCTGGAGTTGGAGTTTCAGGGGTTTTGAGGTACCCGATTTGGGTGCTAGAAACTGAACTTCATTCTTCTACAAATGCAACAAGTGCTCTTAACCACCAAGCCGTCTGCAGCCTCACTATTTTTTGTATGTTTGTTTTCATGTGTTTTGTGTATTTATGTATGTTTGTGTATGAGTTTTAACATGTATATAAGAAGCATGAGCACATGACTGGGCATGCCTGTGGAGGCCTGAGGTTACTATCTGAGGGAGTCTCTTTTTGATCCTTCTCCCACCTTACCCTTTGAGGTAGTCTCTCAATCAAACACAAAGCTCTCTGTTTTGACAAATCTCCCCAGACAGCTTGGTAGGGGGATCTGCTATTTCTATCTTGAGAAGCTAGCATGACAGGTAGGTTATCCAGCCCACTTGGCCCTTGCACAGGATCTGGGGATTTGAACTCTTGCCCTCAAGTTTGTATGTCAAGCAGTTTAACCACTGATCTATCTTCCCTGCTCTGTACCATCCTTTACAAAAGTTATTTAAAGCCTGCTCACTTCCATGCTGTGGGATCTATACAGGCATTTTTGATGTTTGTAGAAATGGAAAAAAAAAACCCAGCCAACAGTTGAACATTACTGTTCACATCCTCAAGAGCCCCTAAAGCAGCAATGATATTATCCTCTGTTATTTATCTAATTTTCTGTCGAGAAGGGGAATAATGTGGATAACAAAAATGTCTGAAGTGTATAACTGTGATTGTCATTAAATATTTGTTAAATACCTGGGCTTCTTTTCTTTGGCTGCTCAAGAATGTAAAACCTTTCCAGCTTTGGCAGTTCAGGACAAAAGGCGAACTGGGGAATGTGGTGGCTCCGTGGGTCAAGGCAGTTGCTGCCTGAACTGAAACACTGCTTTTAGTTGCCCGAATCCACAAGGGGCAGAAGAAATTGTCCTCTGACCTCCACTTGGGGTGGTGTGGCTCGCAACTCTTCCCTGCAAAATAGTAAAAAAAAATATTTTTTTTGAAGAAAGCCTTATTTTTTTCCTGCTTTTCTTAGTGTGATTAGACTTAAAGCCAAAACAAGAAACTGCTGGGCGGTACAAAGCACCAACTAATGAGATTTCTGAGGACCCTCGGAGGGGGAGTCACAGCATCCAGGGAGGGTTATGATGCTTCATTCTGGGACATTAAGTTCATTTCTGGGGGATTCGTCATGGTTAGTCATAACGCTTAGGGGAAACATAAACTGAGAACCTCAGGGATGTAAAGGCTTAGGATATCATGCCACCAGGGGAGCGGACACCATTAGCTTAGTTAAGAAAAAGTACGCTGAGGCGGGTGAGCTTGTGCACATCGTGAAAAGAAGCAACATGATTTCTACGAAAGGATCTGGGAGGAAATTGGGGTATTACTTTGGGCAAGTACATTTCCATATTTCTAGGGTTTCCTTTCTTCACCACTTTCATTTTTATGATTGCTGGAGGGAGCTACTTAAATAGCAGTGGAGCTGGAACAAGAACGCGGCTTCCAACATGGGCAACGCAAGAGAGCTATCCTTTGTTACTGGCCTTTGGCTTTGGGGTCTTTGGGGATTGAGAGCCTTTGTAATTGTGTCAAATTATGAAACATTTGGGGTGGTGTTTGCAAAGTGCTTCTTACAGAATTTGAGGATAGTTTTCCAAGAGGACATTTTTTCCTGTGCATTTCAATAAAGCACATTTGTTCATTTATGTGCCTTGGGCAAAATTATTACTAGCTTTTATTAAAAATTAATTTCAGAATCTTTTCAATTCCCCATCTGGAATATTATATATTTGTACTTGCGTTTTTTCTGTGGGTAGGTAACTCGATCACAGTCATTACAGTGTAGACAACTCATTGCCTTCTTCTGGATCAGGGGGCCCTGTTTCACCCCATCAATTTTGTGCTGGGTGTATTATTGAGAGTCGGAAGGCACAAAGTGTTTTCTAATCCCATTATTATGTGGCTATAGGATGTTTCTCTATAACCCCTCACCCAGTTCTGCACCACCTAGACAATATGCCTGGTTTCTGAAAGATATCCTTAAAATGAAAATCATAAATGCTTGAAACGGGAAAATTAAAAATGACCCTCTTTGCCTAATTTTCTTCATTTCTCCTCCCAGTCACCTTTAGAAAGTCTTTTTTGCTTCCTTTTAGTGTCTGAAAGTAAGTTATTAGTAAGATAAGAAAGTAAAAGGGGGATGTAAAACGTGATCAGATAGAAAGCGTTCTAAAGAGGAAAGTGAAAGTTTACTACCCCTGAGTAGTAAGAATTAGCCAGGCCGTTGAGCTCTGGAATGCTAACTGTCCCCAGATGAGGCCACAGCCTTGGGAGCAGTGAGCAGAGAAATCTGGCTTGTCTTCATGGGAATGACTCTGCTCTCTATTTTGTGAGGCTTCATTCTAAGAAATTAAATTAATTTGCAAGGGTTAGTCATGGTTCGTAGTGATGCTTAGGGGAAGCATAAACTGTTAAAGACAGCAATGCTGCAATTTTCATTATCACTCGGACAGTTTTCTAACCACATAAAAGTCCTAAGGCCTTAAAGTTAAAATGAAGGTAGAATGACTTTTATTACTGAAGAAATGATGTAGGGTGTGCGACTCTAGCATTTGAGCATCCTTGATATTTCAGAAAATTAATATTTATGAATAGTAACTGGAATATCCTACCTACACTTCACAGTTGTGGAAGAGGAACTCAATAGGTTTGCACTGTACAGTCCAATTAGCATGAACCCAACACTGCTCTATAGCTCATCACTTATGGACAAGTAATTGGTTGTTAAATAAATTTGCTTTGTTGTTAGTGTTTATTCTATATATTTGTATCTATTCATTCTCTTATAGATAATCTGTCCTCATTATATATAAATATGAATTTAAACAACATAGGCGTAGTCACACACATGCATGCATATACATTGATATATGTGTGTGTATATATCATTCATTGACACTTAACAAATTTCAGTAACTAATTGAGCATTGCTTGCTAGTGAGATAGTAATCTTCTGTGCTCATGAACAGTAATCAAAAAAGCCCAAGTAGTGTAGTTCACTGTGAGCACAAGTCAGTCACATATTGAACCAAGGATAGGCAGGATATTGTGGCTTCACAGTCTTTCTCTGAATCATGAGTTACAGCATTCTGACAGGTATCCTGGACATGTGGAGAAGTGATTAAATGGCTTCCTCTTATAGTTAGATATTATGGACAATATTAAATCTTACTTGAGAGTCAGCCTTTGAAAGGTGACACACTGATTTTTAAGGGACTTCATCCTGCACTGTGCTAGAAGAAAGGCCCAGTTTCTACTCATTCATAGAGTTGTGGTAGTGCATTGGCCTTAATACTTCAACCTAGTTATGAGGCAGAGATTTAAGGGAAGCTTTATTATTAATACTTGGAGCATGTGGGAGCACAATATGGAGGTCAGAGGCTTACCTACATGCAAGAGTTGATTCTCTCCTACCATGTAGGCTCTGGGGATCTAACTGTGTTCCCCCAACATTCACAGAAACTGTTGTTGTTCACTGAGCATTCTCCCCAGCCCAGAGTCTTTTTTTTCTAAAAGCAAACATGACTTTGCAATGTCACCATCATTTCAGCTTCCTTCATTTAGAAACATAAAAAATGTATTTCATCTGCTGTCTACACATGAATGTTTCTGTTACAAACACATAGCTATGGAGCTCCTAAGAAAGTGCCTTGTAGTGATGAGTCAGCGAACATATCTTTTTTGAGAAACCCACCAGACAAGCAGCCTTTGAAAAGGTAAAACTTTTCATTACCTGAGGGGATGCCAGTCATGACCAATATGAACAGATCTTTCCTCTGTGAAACCGTCAGGTAGGTCTCAGTGCTCCTGGGTAGATTAGAGATCTGCATTGTCATATGTATCTGGTTATAGCGTGACTGAGCCATTCAAAACAGTGATAATGTTGAAATGAGCTCTCAAAGTGTAAGTACTTCTGGCAAACAATGTTCCTTCAAGATGATTTTTGCTTTTCATATTGAGAGCTTGAAAAACAGTTGACAGAGGTCATTCTGTTTGAATCCAGAAGTAATATCCCTTAACAAATTGGGCTGGAAAGGTCTTTGCAGAGAATAAACATAGTCAGTAAATGCTCCAGTCCTCTTAACATGGTTCCAAGGAAAGTCTGATTTATGGCTCTGTCTCTGGTGTTGGAAAGAGGCCTCAGCCACTGGAAATCCCAGAGCCCTGGGAGAGAGCAGAGGCTGTGGCCCACCGCACTTGAAGAGTTCCAAGGCCCCATTTTCTTTAGGCCAAGTCTAAATGTTAATGGTTTGCTAGGCTCTTATTTACCAACTCTAGCTCTGTTAAGAAGTGAAGGATGGACTTCACTTGTGGGGCCGGGGTAGAGACCACAGACTCATGGTTGGGAGCTCTCATTCTGTATCGGAATCAGTAAGCCAAGGTGGAGCTGCCACTGTTACGTGGCAGCAAGTGCCTAAGGAGAACAAAGCAGGGAGACTGAGACAGAACTGGCTGGAAGCGGAGAGTCAAGCGAGAGGGGAGGGAAGCTGCTGGCATTTCACGCTAGCTTGAGGCTTCCTAAAGAACAGATGTCTGCTGTCCTTGAACTCTGAGGTGCACTAAGGTATTTCCACCGGCCTAAACTAGTATGAGTTGGATTACTGGTTAGGGAAGCCCCAGTATAGACCTCAGCTATAGGCAAGGCTAGAAAAATGACCCACAATAAGAATTTATAGAAGCGGTTGCTACAGAACAATTAAATCTATGTTTTAAGAAAGAAGAAAAACCAGGAAATGTCACTACATTGAGAGAGGATTGAGATCTGGTGCTAAGGCAAAAGGGCCTCACAAGCAAGAGAGGTGATTTGTGATGAAAAGCCCAAGAATGAAATTTGCTAGAAAGCTTAGAGATTTTTTTGAATGAATTAAAATTTTTTTCAACATTTCAAACATTAAAAAAACCTAGTTAAGAGAAAGTGATGCATTTTTAGTTGTGTGAGATTTAAAATAGTGCAAAAATGTTCCTGTAAAATGGGCTAAATTAGTCACAGTCACAGCATCTCTGGGATTAATCCAGCAAATATTTAGATTTCACTGTTAATCTAACCACTACGGCTTCCTCCAGGGATTTCTTCATTGTGGCATGTGGATATCTAAGCATGTTGGGGGCCAGAGGAAGATGCCAGAAAGACGCTTCTGCCAACATGAGATGCCACTGTATAGGATCCCAATGTCCTTAATTCTTAGTTCAGTCAACTGGGCTACAACATGTGTATCATCAAGCCTCAATCTCTCTACCTGTAGAAGAGAGAGGGTGTTTTCCAGATGTTACTAGTTCAAGAATTATTAGGCAACAGTTTCAAAAGAGAGCTTTGGAAACAGGACACTGTTTAAGTATTGGATATGTCTTTGTTCCTAGACTGTGCCTTCACAGTTTCTTTTAATTATGATGAAGATACAAATGAGGCAAATGATTATGTCTTCCTTGGACTCCCAGGAGGAAACTCTTGCTGGGTTTCAGGTGGTTGCATTTTGCTATGAATCACTGAGACTATTTCTACAGATCTGTGACAACATGTCTTAATCCCGTGGGACTTTACAGCTATGATTTATAATGTTGGGGTTAAAAGACTCATTTCAGTAGAGCATTAAAATTACACATAAATATTCTATGAATTAAAAAAATAAGCCAACAAATTTACAGCAAGCACTTTTCACATACTGAAGAAATTATACAAGGAAGTGATCTTTCTGTGGATGATTTAGATACATCCAGAGAATTAGATAATGTGGATAATGGTTTCAGAAAATATGCCTTCTGTACCCCCAGAGTTTTCTAAGTTTCTATTATTTCCACTTGAAGAAAATATTACTTCTGACAAGTATATTTTATTGCCCCTTCTATTTTCTTACTTATTTTGCATTTTTTCTTCCTGCTATTATATTTTCTTACCATGATTCGGTCTTCTTTATGCCTGAAATATTTGTTTCTCTTACTTCCAAAATATTGTCAAAAGTAAATAAACGCTGCCAGACACGGTAGTGCATGCCTTTAATCCCAGACCCCAGGAGGAGGAAACATGCAGATAGAACCCTGTGAGTTTGAAGCCAGGCTGGTCCACACAACAAGTTCTAGGCCAGCCAGGGCTACAACCCTTTCTCAGCTAATTAACTAAATGATCAAAAGCATTTTTTGAAAAAAAAATCAAAATTTGTTCTTAATCATGTTAAATTTTGTTACATAATATAACCAGTACATTTTCCCTTGGCTTCTGTTACCATCCTTTTAACACTTACTTTTATTTTACTCTATTTTTCACAAAATATTCTACTTCATGTGTGTCACTGTAGGTACTACGTGCCACAGTGCATGTGTGGATGTCAGAGGACAGCTTTAAGGGGGTGTTGTTTTTTCACCCTACCTGTATGTGGCAGGGTCTCTCTTATGTCTTTTACAGTGCTATCGGGCTCCCTGCTGGCTGGCTCAGGAGATTTTAAGCCATTCTCTCATCTCTGCCCTGTCTCACTGTAGGGGTGTGGGATATGCAGCACAGCTGGAGCATCTCACCTCTCTCTGGGGATGGAAAGCCTGTCGTCAGGCTCATGCAGCTAGCACCTGTGCTTATCCTCTGAGCCATATTCCTGACCCTCCACCATCCATGTTGTGGTTTTGAGATCAAGTGTGAATACAGTTTACAGCAGTTGATAATTATTGACATACACTCTTCGCAATTTTGATATGAATTTCTTTAGTGCTACACATGGAAACTTTTAGTAAAGACTGAATGTTCTATACCCATTCTGTCAGATATGGTAGCTATTAGTTATCCATGGCTATTGAGTGCTTAAAATGTAACCAGCAACTGAAGAACTGAGTTGTTAACTTTGCTTTTCTGAATATGCATAACTGTAGGCAGCTAGTCACCTGTCAATTACAGATGGCTTATAAGTAAGGATCCATGCTTTCCTATTGAAGTACATTAGACCTCTATGAAGTACCCTTGACCTTATGATCTATTTTTACCAATATTACCATGAAGAAATTTCACAGGGTCACTGGAGGAAAGCATTAGAGGTCATCTAGTGAATTACCCAGTTGAGATGACGCCACCTCCTCCTAGCCCCTTAGCTTACTTTGTAGATGTCCCTGCCCTGCTCGTGCTATAGTGGGCGCTTTCCTCCCAGTTCTGAGCTCTCATAGTGCTTGCTGCTTCCTATTCAAGTTCTTGTCTGAATTTCTCCATGCCATTCTTATTTATGCCCCTTTCTTGTCTCCTCTTGTGGCTACGTGGAAGGCAGAGTTCAGAACGGATGTCTGCCCAGTCTTCACATTGACCACAGCAGGGAAACTTCAGTCACTGATGTTGCTCAGTGGTTTAACGTAGGAGATGGAAGCTAATGTTCTCAAGGGGATGATCTGTTGAAGGTTTATGAGAGCCCCCCACTATGTGGCCAGAGCTCAGATAAGATGCATGATCTCTGATGGGAAACGTTCCTTTGATTTCTGTTACTAAGTAGCTCTGTTGAACTCTGACTTTACATTCGACACAGCTTTCCTCTGGGATCAGTTTGGATATTTCCTTTGCTTTGTTCTATTTCCTCCTCTTGCTTTTTTTTCCCTCTTGACATTCACAGCTCTAGGATGAGCCTTTAGCTTCTGAAGAAAATTTCTTTTGGTGGGATGGATGCTGACTTCCAATTCATATTTTTATAGTATTATAGCAAACTAGGAGCGATGGCTAGGACCCATTAGAAAAAACATTGTGACAGTCTGGTTATTCAGGTTTTTTTTTTTCCATCCTGAGTTTCCGTCTTCTGTGTCTCAAGAGCAACTTGTGGCAGCTATGACTTGGTAAAACCGTGATGTCACTGGAAAAACAACCACGTGGAGAAAGATAAATAACCATACAGTGACTTAAATGCTGCAGGCCAGAGCAGACAGATGATGAACATTGTCTAATGATATCTCTGTCATGAATGGTTGCACTGCCTGAGAGTTTAAACACATGATGCTTCCATATTGGTTATCCAACTGCTGAACATCTGTGTGCACAGAATTATCTGTGCTAGATCCCTTTGACCTGTTTCATTTGAACTGTTTGGATGTGAACTTCTTTTAAACATTAAATCTCAGTGCAGGGCGTGAATCACAGCTGGGCGATGATAGGTAATTGGACAGTGAACTTACCAGGGGCATGAGAGCATCAGAGATCCCATGTTCTCAAAGCAAAGGACTTTTCTGAAAAGAGAAAGTCATAGTGGGAGGGGAACATTTTGTTCCTGGAGAAATTAAGTAATTTTTAAGAGAAATTCTATTTTAAAACAAGGCCAAATGTTTTAAGCAAATGCTTAAGGTTTATGCAGCCTGATCACAAATCTTAGTATTCTCTTAATACTTTAATTAATAGATACTTTTAAAGCTCATGTTATGGGAACTGAATATGTGAAAGGCATGTCTTTCTTTTATCCATGGGATATTTTGCTTGGATGGAAATTGAAAGGCTCAGTGGTTATGTCCTTTCATGTGTAAGAACGCAACACAATTTTAGTACCGTGCCTACAGTTAATGCATAATCTCTTGTTCATGGGAGGTAGAGAAGATGATTGTTTCTGGCCCAATTACAGAAGAGTTTGTGTTTCCATATATAATATCTGAGTGCTTGAGTTTAAAGAAGAGAGCAAACGTAATATATATATCATTGCACACAGAGCTCTCTCCAGTCTTGGTGGGAAGTGGGTGGAAATTAGAGTCTGCTAATGGGGGTTCTAACACATCTAATAGAAAGTGCACACTCAGGTTCATCCAACAACTTTCAGAGCCCTGGCCTCGATCTTACAGTACTGTGTTGGACAAACCTAAATAAACCGTATATTGGTAAATGAAAGATATCAGAAGTACTTCATGTAGGTTTCAGTTTGCATAACAAATATGTATACAATTTTCAAATAAAATATTAATTGAATTAGAAATTAAATAATTTAGAACATTACTTATACATTTATAATATGATTCCAGCATCAGATAAAACTCACATCCATTCATGTGGATCAATGTTATAATAATAGCAACCAAAGAAGTCGCTTACTGTATGATAGGTAGAAAATCTCACTGGAAATAGATTCTCTGCAGTTCAGTGAACTTTGCTTATACTAACTTGTAATGACTCTTTCTCTGCCCCACAAGTTAGTTAAACAATGACATGAATACTTAATATTAATTATGAAAGTTTGGCCTTTAGCTTAGGCTTGTCTCATAACTTAAATTAACCTATTTATATTAATCTATGTTCTGTCACATGGTGTCACCTCTCTTACATCTTCCAGCTCCTGTTTCCTCTCCATGTCTCCCAGCTTGTGTGCCTGTCTTCTTCCCAAAGCCCTCTTTGTCTCTGGAAGTCCTGCCTGACTTCTTCTTGCCTACCTATTGATGATTCGCTTTTTATTAAACCAATCAGAAGGCAACTTGGCAAAGATACATCATTACAGAGTGAACAAATATTCTGCAACAGTACTTTCTTCCCAGTCTTTCTACTTTTGTTTATATTAAGTCATTACGAGAAGAAACACTTAGCACGCAAATTAATAATATATTTTAGTAATTCTAATTATTCAATTTGTTCTAAAATGAACATGAGTCAATGGTGGAACAGATGTTAAAAAAAATGGAAAGTTCATGGCATAAACAGGGGCATATTCCCAAGATGTGCTGTGATGCCTCGAAAATGTCAAAAGTCCCTGATAAACTACTAATTTTCCCACAAAAGGAGTGACCAAGAAGACAAATGACTTAAGAGCCTTAAAAATGTAATGGTTTATGGAACAGGGCGTTTAACATAAAACAGCTCAGTAACATATAAATTGATACCACTATGTAAGTAAGTATATTATATTTATACTTGCCTATAAGTGGGCAGTAGATTTGCTTGACTTTCCAACCAGTAGAGTAGGGCTGAAGGTTGAGAGATGGAGAGGAGCAGATATCGGAGTTGAAGGTGATGACAGAAATGAGTTAAAAACTGTGAACTCCTTTCACAATGAGTCCGAAAAGTTACCAGTGATTTCATAAAATATAACTCACCTATTAGGAAATCACTCATACTTGATGGCCTCCATCCTCCCAACTATAATGTTCCATTTGATATTTTTAGTAATCTTATGTTAATTATATTCTTCAGAGAAGTTGATTTCAATCATTCTATTAAACTAAAAAAGAGGAAACAACACATAGTTGTGTAGCACAATTAATAAAAACCCAGAGACAGAAATTGGGGTTCAACCTGAAAGTCAGAAAAGCAAAACAGCGAGCCACTGGCTTCTGGTTTCTCTGGTAAACTAGTCTGGCTACGAGGATTAAAGGTGTGTGTCACCACTGCCTGGTCTGTAAGACTGATCAGTGTGACTGTTTCACTCTCTGAGCTTCAGGCAAGCTTTATTTATTAAAATACAAATAATATGTCACTACATAGTTACTCAAATATTTAAAGCACTTTATTTTAGTTGAATTTTTGTTGTTCAAACCTGAACAACTCTAGGATTGTGGTTTGTCCCACCAAGCCCATAGATGAGAGAGCTGGGCGGGAGCATAGGATAGGTTTGGACTAGGTACAGTCTGCCTGGGTTGCCAGAAATATCCATGTCTCTAGGAGGCAAGAGGAGACTGAGCAAAACTGTCAGAAAATGGGTCCAGAGAGATAGTCCCTTGGTCCTAAATCACAATACAATCCTTTTTCTCAGTGAAGGATGTTCTACTGAGATCTGGGAAGGGAAGCAGGAAGTGCATGAACTGGGCAGTGGCCACCTGGGCGGGTCAGAGTAGTCATCGCTCCAGCTGGACTGACTGCCAGACATTTGACAAATTGTTTCATCCCCAGGATTCATAGAGCTACATTTTTAATAAAATATTTCGAAATACCAGAGGCCTCTCGGAGAAGGTTTTCCAGAAGCAATTGAGCATCATGTCTTCCTGTACCACTGCTTTCCCACAGTTCCCCACAGTACTACTGATACTGGGCTCGGACACCAACACTGACGATAGCTGGGATGCCCAGTAGAACACGAGGCAATGCATGCTCTTAAATAACGTATTTCATGTGTACTTGAGCCCTGGGTAACTTTCTAACTTGGGTTTTATCTTGATGTAGAGCCAAAGAGAAAACACAGGGCATTAAACCTAGATGACAGAGCCCTCCAGGTCCCCAACCATGGTCTATTTTTTTTCAATTTGCTTGGCATTATTAGCATTTTTTATTTTATTTTATTGATTTTTATTGAGCTCTACATGTTTCTCTGCTCCTCTCCCTGCCTCTCCCCTACCCTTCAACCCTCCTGCAAGGTCCCCATGTTCCCAATTTACTCAGGAGATCTTGTCTTTTTCTACTTATCATGTAGTACAGATCTATTTCTGTCTTTCTTAGGGTCCTCACACACTTTTGAATACCTGATTTTTGACAAAAAAGCAAAAAATATTAAATGTAAAAAAGAAAGCATATTTAACAAATGGTGTTGGCATAACTGGATATCAACATGTAGAAGAATGAAAATAGACCCATATTTATCACCATGCACAAAACTCAAGTCCAAATGGATCATGGACCTCAACATAAAGCCAGACGCACTGAGCCTTAGAGAAGAGAAACTGGGAAGTACACTTGAACACATTGGCACAGGAGACCACTTCCTAAATATAACCCCAGC
>LOEQ01005047.1:188766-209835 GCA_001685075.1 Bramus lutescens | reverse complement strand
GATGGCAGGGAAATGGGAGGAGGGGAGGAGGTGGAAATTTTTAATAAAAAAAAGAGGCCCAGTGGGTAAAGCACACAGCCCTGGGGTTCAATCCCCAGAACTACAAAAAAGAAACAATGAAAAGTCCCTCATCTTTGAGTTTAGGCTCAGCAATTCCATCTTGAGGGAGAGGTTCCTAGAAATTGTTCTTAAATGTAAGCCTCTTGCCTCTACCTACTGATGCCAATAGAATCTTCCATCCCTGTTTCAACTGCTGATTATGTCCCTGACATTGCCCAGTGTCACCTAGACAAAATCATCTATAGCTGAGAACCAATCCAATATTTGATGGAAATGGCTCCCTTTGGCCAAAAACACTAATGATGACTATGTGTATCTATGCAGGTAAAGCCATTGCTCCAGGTGACACGGCAGGAAGAGGAGATGCAGGCCAAGGAGGAGGAGATGCAGAAGATCAAGGAGCGGCAGCAGAAGGCAGAGACTGAGCTAAAGGAGCTGGAGCAGAAGCACACACAGGTATAAACAAGTGTACAATGGGCTGTGGGGGCTGCACAGCAAGGACTCAGCCCGTAGTGAGACTTGGATCACCTCATGGCCACCACCTGATCCTGCATCCTACTCCTGCATGCAGCTGGCTGAGGAGAAGAATCTGCTGCAAGAACAGCTGCAGGCAGAAACAGAGCTGTATGCTGAGGCCGAGGAGATGCGGGTCCGGCTGGCAGCCAAAAAGCAGGAATTGGAAGAGATCCTACATGAGATGGAGGCCCGCCTGGAGGAAGAGGAGGACCGAGGCCAGCAACTGCAGGCTGAGAGGAAGAAGATGGCTCAGCAGATGCTGGTAAGACATTGCAGGGGCACCTTATGATGGGAACAGATTCACTGGACCCTCATGAAGGCATCTGATGATACACAGCCCTGATGCTGGACAATGGAGGCACACACCCTTAGAGAACAATGGTTATCTGCCCAACACCACAGAGCTAGGGCAAGGGATTGAACACAAGTCACTAGAGCTTGCTCTGTCTAGTGCCTTGTATTCTGTATGCTGACCCCCTTCCTGTTATCAACTTGGTGTGAGGATAACACTGTAATGAACAGCCTGAACATAGCAGCTTCATATCGTCCATATTTATCTTAGTAGTCAGCAACTGGGGAGGGGCTCAGTTGAATGATTCTGGCTTATGGCCACTCGTGAAGTTAGCAATCAAGATCCCAACCAGTCATTTGAAGGCTTAAACAGGCTAGAAGAGCAATTCCTTTGTGGCCTGTTCTCATGGCTGTTAGCAGGAGGTACCAATTCCTTAGCCACTTCATGGGAGCTGCTTGGGCTTTCTCCTGTCATGGCTGTGGACTGTCCCCCAGAAGAAGGAGGGAGGAAGCCATGATACCTTCCATGGCCCAGGCTTCTGAGGTTTCAATCTATTACTTCCTTCCAATCGTGTTGAGAATTCTCAGCACCCCTGCCGCCCCCACACATATACACATACTCGTGGGGCCTAATTGCTTGCCTCTGGAAGGAATGACAGAAAGAATGTCTGGAGTATGGTACCGACACCCCAGTAAAGACATGTCACCAACACTGAGCAAAGCAGAGTAGCCTACATGGGTGTCCATCTCCTCCTTTCTGGAGGAGACAGCAGCATGCGGGAATCCTCAACCCAGCCTTTACATTGGCTAGCCCCAGATATCCTCTAGTGACTTTGTTCCAGCAAGGCTGTGATGCTTGTCTGTCTCCCAACCAAGGACCTGGAGGAGCAGCTGGAGGAGGAGGAGGCTGCCAGACAGAAACTACAGCTTGAGAAGGTCACAGCTGAGGCCAAGATCAAGAAACTGGAGGATGACATCTTGGTCATGGATGATCAGAACAACAAACTTTCAAAAGTGAGTTAGATGTGCTAGGCTTGCCTGGGACACATGTCCGGCACCCTTTGAAAATGGGGGAGCACTCGTCACTTCAGTTAGTAATTCCAAGCTAGCTGACTCCATTAATTCAAACTAGGCATCAGCTAGGTCCCTATGGGCTAGGGTCTGTGTGGATCAGGGCACTCATGGAGCAGGAGGCCAGAGTCCTACACTGGGGCTTACACTCTGGCAAGATAGAAGTAATTATTACCACCGTGACCAGGGTCTGAAGATGCTCACCCTGTTAGGAGTGGAACACTAGGGGATGAAGGAAGATCTCCAAGGAGACTTTCTGGAGGAGGGGGCATGAATGTAGATTGGAAAATAGTTAGGAATAGAAGAAGGCTGATCTGCACTGAAAAGGTCCTGAGGCAGAGCCAAGCTGTCGTGTGGCAGGAACGGGGAAGTCCCTTAGCTGAACACTGAATGTGCAGGACATACTGGCCTAAGGTAAGTAGTGAGCTACCTGGGAAGTTCCTAATGAACTTCTGCCGTCTGGAACTCCTGGTGCCTGTGATTAGGAAGGGGGTTCTTTTTAAACTGTTCGTATAGAAGCTGCCAGAAATAAAACATACATCATGTAGGGAAAATAAGAAAACCACGACAATGATTGTTTTCCCCTTGGCCCCAAAGGAACGAAAACTCCTAGAAGAGAGGGTCAGCGACTTGACAACCAATCTAGCAGAAGAGGAAGAAAAGGCTAAAAACCTCACAAAGCTGAAGAGCAAGCATGAATCCATGATCTCAGAACTAGAGGGTGAGTGGACAAATAGGTAGAACCAGAAGCCATGTTAAGTGAAACGAAGCTGTACTCAAAAACAAATATTTTGTCTAGATTTTAATATTTTATTTGATGTTTTTATTATTTTATTTTCCATTTTCTTTAAAAATTCATTACTTATTGATTGAGTGTGTATGTATGTATGTCATATATATATGTGTGGTGTGTGTGGTCATGCATGTCACAGCATGCATATGGAAGTCACAGACAGTTTTGTAGAATTGGTTCTCTCCTGCTGTACAGCTCCTGGGGATTGAACTTAGATTGTTAAACTTGGCTGCAAATGCCTTTACCTGCTGAGTCATCCTGTTGGACTTATTTTACTTTATTTTTGGAGGCAGGGTGTCATGTAGCCTAGGCTAGCCTGAAACTTACTATGTAGTCAAAGGCACCTGTGAGCTCCTGATCCTCCTTCTGATACCTCCCAAATGCTGGTATTACAGGTGTTGCCACTGTGCTGGGCTTATGCAGTGTAGTGCTGGGAATGAAACCCAAAGTCTTGTGCATGCAAGGCATGCACTATCAGCTGAACTATGTCCCCAGTGTAGAGTTTTGATTTTAAATAAGTACATAGGCATAGCACATGAAAGTTGAAGGGGGGGTTCTATGGAAAGGAAGGGGTATTAAGGTAGGGCAGGTGGCTGGACAAGAGAGGGAGATGGGGAGAGAAAAAAGGAAAATGTCTTTGCTCTCATATGGAATCAGGTTTTAAAAAGAAAAACCATAAAAGCAGAAAGAGGAACTGTTTGAATAAAGAAAGGGGACCAGAAGGAGAGAGGAGGAGGGACAAGAGGGTAATTGAGGTAAATACAAGCAAAGTCCCACCATGTGTCTATGAAATGGCCTCACAAAATCCACTATTCTATAGAGCCACTTTAAAAACTAATGCACAGGGACTGGAGAGATGGCCTAGATTTCTCCAGTGCTAAATCATGAGGGGACAGAGTTTGGATCTAGCACCCACAGTAGGTGGCTCATAGATGCTGTAACTCCAGCTACATGGGTTCCAACAGCCTCTTCTGCCCTCCAAACGCCTCACACACAGGTGCACACACACTTGCACAGATACCCCCACACAGATACTCACACGTGAACATGAACAGTCACACACATATACACACAGAGAGCTACACATGGACACAGACACTCATACTCACACGCACAGATAAAATAAATATTGTTTTAAAAACTAATAAACCAGAAAAATCAGAAAGGAACCTTTAGAAAAACAGATTATCATGGGAAAGAGATGCTATCTGGGCTCCACACTGTGTGAGACCCTGGAGGGAAGTTCTTTCCCCAGGCTTGGCACTCCCTTCACCTGAGAAGGGTGTAGGGCAGAATGTGCAATGTCCACAGCCCAGGCAGAAAGGCATAGGCCTCTTCTTGGTGTCGTCCCCCTGCTGAGGTAGCCCTGGCTCTCTTGCAGTGAGGCTGAAGAAAGAGGAGAAGAGCCGACAAGAGCTGGAGAAACTAAAGAGGAAACTGGAGGGTGACGCCAGTGATTACCACGAGCAGATCGCTGACCTGCAGGCACAGATTGCGGAGCTCAAGATGCAGCTGGCAAAGAAAGAGGAGGAGCTGCAAGCAGCCCTGGCCAGGTGCAGGGTGTGTGTGTGTGTGTGTGTCCCAGTCCTGGTGTGTGAGTATGTGTATGGCACAGTCTTAGTGTATGAATATGTGTGTTCCAGTCTTCGTGTGTGTGTGTGTGTGTCTGTGTGTGTGTGTCTGTGTCCAGAGACCCTCTGGTTTGTGAGGTGGCTTCAGGCCCTTGGAATGGATGTTGTTTCTCAGACCAGGTCTCCTGCAAGCCTTCCCAACTATGCTCTCACCCCTAAACCTCACATTTGACTTCTCTTCCCTCCAAACTTATCCTCTCTGCAGTTCTTCTACTCCAATGGGGTCACAGCATCTGGGGTGCCCAGAATTTGTCATCTGAGGCTTTCATCCTCCCCATCCTACTCTCTGTGCAGGCGGCTCCCCCAGCTTCTGGCCACACTTCTGATCACACAACCTGAGTCACCTGCCCTGCTATTCCCTTGGCTCTTCCTTTTCCTGGCATTTGGCTTCAGGCTGCGCATATGGCAGCAGCAAGTGACAATCTGTGTAGTGTGTTGTGTGTTCAGTTCATTCCCAGAAGCACCCTTGGACACAACTACTGTACCACACTTACACTCACTTCTCTGGGGACACAACTACCTGCCCACACTGCTTGTAAAAGGCAGAGCTGGGGGTCGAACCCCAGGCTTTTTGATTAGTCTCCTGGCTCATCTCTCTTTTCTAACTTGGAGTGCATGGCAGAACTTGGGTAACTAATGAAAAATATCACTCCAGTGTATTAGTCTGTGCTGGAGCAGTAGCATGTACCCAGAAAGACCCTGATCTCTTTGGAAGCCACTGGGCTGTAAGCACATCAGAGCACCTGCCTGACCCTCATCCCGGGTCTTCCCATTCATCATAGTCAAGTTGGACAGCAAAGCTGAATGTGATGGTATATACATGTAACCCTAACACTCAGGAGACTGAAGCAGGAGGATCACAGATTTATGGACAGCTTTTTGTCTTAAAAATAAAGAGATGTTAGCTCCACCATACAACAGGACCAGAGCTCAGCGCTAGGCCTCCAGAAGGATCTATGATGAGCATACGAATAGATTTTATTTATGGAGGATGTAAAGTACAAGGGGCCTCTTTCATAGAATGGGTTCTATTCACTGCAGGATCAGGGCCTAAACGATGCTCAGGATATTGGTGAATGCAGGTAGAGGCTGGCTCCTAATACAAGAGCAAAGAATCACCAGGTTGATGGACCACTTCACTGTGGCATTTCAGGTGATTAGGCACCACTGTTCATTTCCTTCCACTGAAGGAAATAGGCCCATGGGATTGACACTGCTTCCTTTAAGCTGAGCCTCCTACACTTTGGGACACAGGAGCCAACCCCAGAACAGTTTTTGGTGGCATTGGATAGCCTTGGCTGTGGGGTCTTAATCTGGGTTCTCTATCCTGGGCAGGATTGATGAAGAGATTGCCCAGAAAAACAATGCTCTAAAGAAGATTCGAGAGCTGGAGGGCCATGTCTCAGACCTACAGGAGGACTTGGACTCAGAGCGGGCTGCCAGGAACAAGGCTGAGAAGCAGAAGCGAGACCTGGGAGAGGAGCTGGAAGCCCTGAAGACAGAGCTGGAGGATACACTGGACAGCACAGCCACACAACAGGAGCTCAGGTACGGGGCTGGGCCCCAGAGGCTGTGGACTCCAAGCAAATCTGAAATCATTGGCCTTCCTGTTTGTGTCTAGAACATGAGTATGTTTAGTTTTATCTGCGAGAGAGCAGTAGTGCAGAATTGAAAAACAACTTTAAAATGATAGAACAGATGTCAAAAGGAAATTTCTTCCAGTTCCACCCATAGTTAGGGTTTTTAAGTAATTTCTTTCACTGTATGTGTGCATGTGTATATGTTTTATGTTAAATTTTAAGAGTGATATTCATTATATTGGTCTCCGATTTAAGATTCACTACAAGTAAATAGAGGAAACAAACCGTATCCCAGACAATATTCTGTCTCTGGTGAACACAGGCTATCTATTCATTTAATGAGCATGTAAACCTTTCAAGCATATCCTGTGGTAGGGTTCCCCACACTTTGGGTTTTATATGTGTACAAAGGTTAGTCCCACCTTTTGTTTCCTTCCCACCTTGCTAGGGATGCAGAAAAATCCAGAGCAGTGGCTAAAACTCCAAGTCCGGCTGGCTTCATCTTGTAGCTCTGTCACACGGTAGTTGTGACACTGTGGGAAATGACATCACTGCTTTGTGGAGTTTCTGTGAGAATGAGATGCTGTGTATAGAAAATCATGTCCAGCTGGGCCTGGTGGTTCATGCTTATAATCTTAGTACTCAGAAGTGGAGGCAGGAGGATTGTGAATTTGAGACCAGCCTAGGCTATATAGTGAGTGAAATTCTATTTCAAGGAAAAAAATCTTAGCTCAGGGCCTGGCAGACAGTAAGTGCTGGATAAATCCAAGTGTTAATATTTAAGGGACATACTCTTACTTATAGTTTCTATGCTGGTTTGCCAGCCTTAAGAGGTTCTGGGAGTGACTAACATGCTCTCCATCGCACAGCTGATGCAACATTGCAGGTTAGCGAGCTTCAGCAAGTCACTCTGGCTCACACGGTGAAGGAGAACTTCAGCTCTGGGCACCAGGAGACCTCTTGTCCCCTTGCACAGCATTGTCACAGGCAAACCTGAGTGTCATCCACTGTGTTATTCTCCCCTAGAGCCAAGAGGGAACAGGAGGTGACAGTGCTGAAAAAGGCCCTGGATGAGGAGACACGTTCGCATGAGGCCCAGGTCCAGGAGATGAGGCAGAAGCACACACAAGCTATGGAGGAACTCATGGAGCAGCTGGAGCAGTTCAAAAGGGTGCGTGCTCAGGAAACACCCCAGAAACACATCAGAACGGCTGATTTCACCTATCTTGTCTAGAACTTTGGATCTTGAAATGTTCCTAAAACCCAGAAGTTCTGTACACGACAAATGAAAAACCCTACCCTAGACCTCAAGGTCATAGTCAGAATGCAGGTGTACCAAGATACTTGATAAAAAATATCTTTAGGCTACGTGGACATAGTCTGTGAGAAGTAGGCAAATCACGTTCAGTCTGAGCCATCCACCAAGGTGCTTCACTATGTACAGATACAAATATCCCGCAACCCAAAAAGCTATGAGATTTGTGATTCTCAGATTTAGAGGAATTGTGTAGCCCAGATATGTTGTGGGAGATCTAGAAGCTGGGTGGTTTGCCTGGACTCAGGAGCTGCAAAGCATCCTCCTCACTAGCTGAAGTTCCCTCCTGTTTCCTGTTTTTAACACGTCCTTAGGTGACCCACATATGTACAGGAGCTGGCTAGGTAAAATAAATTGATCACAGAGATAGCAGGGAAATTAGACAATCTGTGAAAGATAACAGGGAGTGGGGGCAGTCAGAGTCAAGTGGAGTGGGCCTGCCCCACTAACAGAGCAGGCACTGCTACGTCGACTGGTTTTTGCCTTGAGGGAAGGTAAGACCAGGTCTGTAGTTTGCTTTTTGGGAGTCAGAATTATTGAAATATGTAAACAGGCTCCCCACACCCCACACTTTTCTTATTTTTAGATAGGGTCTCATTCTATACCCCAGGCTGTCTTGGAACTCATGATAATCCACCTGCTTCAGTTGGAGTGCTGGGATTACAGGCATAAACCACCATGGCCTGCCCTCCTTTCTTTCTCTACCCTCTGTTTCTTCTTTTGAGACAGGGTCTTATTAGATAACTGTAGCCTCACATTCAGGGTTTGCCTCCTGAGTGCTGGGATTACAGGTGTATGCTACCACACCTGGCTAAACTCACCAATTTATTTATTTATTTATTTATTCATTTATTTATTTATTTGTTTGTTTGTTTGTTTGTTTGTTTGTTTATCTATCTATCTATCTATCTATCTATCTATCTATYTATTTATTTATTTATTTATTTANTATCTATCTATCTATCTATCTATCTATCTATCTATTTATTTATTTATTTATTTATTTATGGAGACAGGATTTCTCTGGGTAACCTTGGCTGTCCTCAAACTCTCCCTGTAGTGAAGGCTGGCCTTGAACTCACAGAGACAAACCTGTCTTTGCCTGGGATTAAAGGTGTGCACCATCACCACCCAGTTTAAATTCATCAACTTTAAGTGTACCTTTCAACACATTTTGACAAGTGTGGCCATCTGAGTAAAGAGTCCCACAGTCACAAGATAGAACATGAAGTTGTTAAAAAAAAAAGAACTAGGAATTCATATTTTCCTGGGAAATGTCCTAAAATTTGGTAACCCATACAGAGCAGGCCTGAAGGTTATGAAAACAGGTTGATAGAATTAGGGTTAGAAAACTGGAATCCCAGGAGTACTACAGAAGTTCTATGCTCCCTTTGCCCCTTCCCTTGGGGGACAGAGAGGACAAGTCCACCTCTCTCTGCTTCCCTTGGCAGGCCAAGGCAAATCTAGACAAAAACAAGCAGACATTGGAGAAAGAGAATGCGGATCTGGCCGGGGAGCTGCGTGTTCTGGGCCAGGCAAAGCAGGAGGTGGAGCACAAGAAGAAGAAACTGGAGGTGCAGCTGCAGGAGGTGCTATCCAAGTGCAGCGACGGGGAGCGTGCCCGGGCTGAGCTCAGTGACAAGGTTCACAAGCTACAGGTGAGGCCAGTGTCCCTAGGCTGCTGCTGTACTGTAAGAGACTTCTGTCCAGCCTCCCAAGTCCCTGTGGCTGCCAGCAAGTTGGCTTCCTCGAGATGCATCCTTGCATTCCCTTGTGTGAATTCTTTTTGTCAAAACCTCATGTTCTATGGCTCCTTCTGGAACCCATCAGCTACAAGTTGGGAATCCTGGCCTGAGAACTCTGTAGTTCTAAGATCCTACCAGAGCCCCATTGTATTGACTGGGTCCAGTTAGGATCCACCTTATTGGATTCCAAATCCCCACCAAAGCTGGCAGAGATGAGCTGCAGATCTGAGAGTCCCAGTGTTGAAAGTCAGTCCTGATTTGTTCACTCCTTAGCACTGGGGAGGAAACTGTAGGTCCTGCTCTCTCTCCTACCCACTGCTCTTCCATCACCTTTACGGCCATCACCAAAGAGGTTCTATGCTCCCTTCCCACAAAGGTGTGTGATGTACTCTGAGTAAAAAGGGTTCTTCTTGTTGTTCTGTGATATGACTTTCAACTCACCAGTCTCTCACCCCCCTCAGAATGAAGTGGAGAGTGTCACAAGCATGCTCAATGATGCAGAGGGCAAGGCCATCAAACTGGCCAAGGATGTGGCGTCCCTTGGATCCCAGCTTCAGGATACTCAAGTAAGTACCATCCGGGAGACCTGGAGTGCCTACTTCCTTGAGGGCATCCCTGGACCTACCATGCATGCCTTCCCTTGTAGGAGCTACTACAAGAAGAAACCCGGCAGAAACTCAATGTGTCCACCAAGCTGCGTCAGTTGGAAGATGAGAGGAACAGCCTCCAGGACCAGCTAGATGAGGAGACAGAGGCCAAGCAAAACCTGGAACGCCACGTCTCCACCCTGAACATTCAGGTGTGGGCAGCATTCTGGGGCCCACCATGCATCTTCACCTTTCTTCTGGGGACCACAGTGGGTCCTCTCCTCACCTCCAGGGTCCACTGTGACTCTTCCTGGGGTCCTCACAGGTCCTCTCTTCTCTGGGTCTGTGTGGTTTGTTTGCTCACTAGCTCTCTCTGCTGTTGGATTTCCACGGTGAGGAGAAAGTTCCCCTCTCAGAGCCCAACTTTTGGCCATTCCAGCTCTCAGACTCTAAGAAGAAGCTGCAGGACTTCGCAAGCACCCTGGAGGCCATGGAGGAGGGGAAGAAGAGGTTGCAGAAGGAGATGGAGGGTCTCAATCAGCAGTATGAGGAAAAGGCCGCCGCTTATGACAAACTGGAAAAGACTAAAAACAGGCTTCAGCAGGAGCTGGATGACTTGGTCGTGGACTTGGACAACCAGCGGCAACTGGTATCCAATCTGGAGAAGAAGCAGAAGAAATTTGATCAGGTAGGTCACCGCCCTGTCCTTGAACGTGGTGAGAGATTATTTTTGTGTGGCACTGTGGTGGCACTGGAAGTTTGAATCTCATCTGGACTTTGCTGGAAGCAGTGGAAGGCTATCTTGTCTCTTCTTAGGTGACCATGACATATGAGGGCCACTTGGTCAGGGCATGAACACATTAGAATGCTTAACACTGAGATTCTTCTAAGCACAAACACTGTAAAAATTGCCCACATACATAGCCATAGGGCTGGTACAAGGCCTAAACAAATGAGGGTCATTTATCCCATGCACTCAGGGACTACTCAGAAGCACTGCTGTGTGTTATAAGTAGTTCTAAGCATCTGTTCTCCAGAGCACATCATTTAATTTCCACTTTCTTTGAGGCAGTCTCCTGTTGGCCAGGCTAGTCTTGAACTCACTATGTAGCTATATTTGACTTTGAGTTTCTGAACTTCTAAACCTCCTGCCTCCACCTTTGGAGCTCTGGGGTCACTGGTGTGCAGTACTGAGGACTGAACCCAGGGCTTCCTGAATGGTAGGCAAACATTCTATCCGCTAAGGCACAGCCCCTTCCCTCAGAGTGTATCCCATTTTCCCCAAATGCCTCATTAGGTGAAAGTTAAGACAATTGTGTAGTCACTGCCAGAATCATCCATTAATACCGCGCTACATGCCTTTAACCTACTTTTGGGAGCTAAGGGGGGAGAGGATCTTACTATGCATCCCTGGTTGGCCTGGAACTCACAGTGTAGACCAGGCTGGCCTTAGACTCACAGACATCTGCCAGTCTCTGCCTCCCGGGTTCTCAGATTAAAGGTGTGTGCCACTATGCCTAGCTCTATCCTGTTATTTATAATGAAGATCAATCACAACAAACTAACATATTTAATATTTTGGGTACATTTCAAAGCAGATCACAGACATCCGTGCCCTTCTCCCTTAGCATGGCACATTGCATGATAAAAGATACTTGGGCTGATGAGATGGCTCAACTTGTAAAGTACTAACTTGCTGCCAAGATTCATGACCTAAATTCAGCCCCTAAAGTCAAATCTACTTGGTGGAAGGAGAGACCAGCTTCCACAAATTGTCCTCTGGTTATTCTGAGGACACACACACACACACATATAAACAAACAAATGTAAATAAATGTTAAAAAACATTAAAAATAGTTTTGCAGCCAGACATAGTGGCACAGGCCTGAAATTCTGACTCTCAGGAAGATGAAGCAAAAGGATTGTAGATTAAGGTCAGCCTAGGCTAGGCTACATAGCAATACTGTCTCAAAACACTAATATTATTTTATATCTTTAGGTAAATTTACATATGCTTCAATGCATACATCCTTTAAGTGTGTAGTCACATTGTTCTGATAAATGCACCTGTTATGACCCAAACTTCTAAATACCAGCTCTAATATGTGTTACCTATACTTATTAAAGATGATTTTAGCTGCACGTTGGTGGAGCATGCCTTTAATCCCCACACGCGGGAGGCAGAAGCAGGCAAATCTCTGTGAGTTCGAGTCCAGCCTGGTCTACAGAGCTAGTTCCAGGACAAGCTCCAAAGTACAGAGAAACCCTGTCTTGAAAAAAACAAAAAGAGGAAAAAAAGATGATTTTATAGATGACATGGGGTTATTTTTACAGATTGTGCTGTGAGTCCAAATGCTAGTTCAGGGGACACTGCTCCCTGACAGACCTCATTGTGCTGAGTTCGTGCAGGACACCCCGGTTTCTCCTTTTCCAGCAGTCATTCTGTCAGTTGTACCCATAGTCTCATTATCCACTAGAGGGCCAGAGGTTTTCACTGCCTTGCTGTCCATATTCTGTGGGGTTTGGTGTCACCCATGCTGTTGGAAGGTCCTTGCTGATCATCCATCTCTACTGAATTCTGCAAGTCTGGATTTGGTATCACAGTCTGTAACACACTGCTCTCTCCTCCATCAGATGAGAGTTGTGTTAAGTTGAAACAGAATCATCTTTGACTTTTCTCCAAGCATGTGCATAACCATACACCTTCAGGATGGTACATGAGTTAACTCTGTAAGAAAGATACTTGTGGTCATGCAACAAAAACATCATTCAGTGTTATTTTGTCCCCATGAGCAGGATGTGCTAACCCAATGGGAAGTTTGTTCTAGCAGTGAGAAAGATTATCTTAACTGACTTCCACGTGTATCTAAATTGCTTACACTTGCACTGGGCACATTCAGTGTGACAGGGCTTCTTCATATCTGGGCTTCAATGAGCTTCAGGTATTTTGAGGATGCCTCTCAGTTTTGTGTTCTTTCAGTTGTTAGCTGAGGAGAAGAACATCTCTTCCAAGTATGCGGATGAAAGGGACCGAGCTGAAGCAGAGGCCAGGGAGAAAGAAACAAGGGCTTTGTCCCTAGCCCGGGCCCTGGAGGAGGCCCTGGAAGCCAAGGAGGAGCTGGAGAGGACCAACAAGATGCTCAAAGCTGAGATGGAAGACCTGGTCAGCTCCAAGGATGACGTGGGCAAGAACGTAAGTGGTGCGGAATCTCATCAGCTAGTGCCTCAGTGAGGTGTATCAGTCTGGTGTGGGCACAGAAGACCAGGGAGAGGCGAAACCATCAGGAATCATGTCAGACCCTAGTGGCCTGGGCCACCGCTCTAGTATCATGAGCCTCCATTCTGTGAGGGTGAAGTCTCAGTTAAGCAAATGCCCTGCCCACTCTGCCTGCCAGGTGCATGAACTAGAGAAGTCCAAGCGTGCCTTGGAGACCCAGATGGAAGAAATGAAAACCCAGCTAGAGGAGCTGGAGGATGAGCTGCAGGCCACTGAGGATGCCAAGTTGCGGCTGGAGGTCAACATGCAGGCCCTCAAAGGCCAGTTTGAACGAGATCTCCAGGCTCGAGATGAACAGAATGAGGAGAAGCGGAGGCAGCTACAGCGGCAGGTGAGCCAGCTCTCATCTGTGACTGGGGACACCTGCATCCTCCACCCCACTTGCTGCCAAGATTCGTGACCTAAATTCAGCCCCTAAAACCTACTAGGTAGAGGTAGGTGGACACCCCCACCTCCAGAACATACACCACATACAGGGATTGTTCTAAGTCCCTGGGAGCTCAAGGAGTAGCCAAGTGAGCCCTGGCTCTGAGGGGCATCCCTGTAGCCTGTACCTCTCTCCCTGGCTCAGCTTCATGAGTATGAAACAGAACTGGAAGATGAGCGGAAGCAGAGGGCTCTGGCAGCAGCAGCCAAGAAAAAGCTGGAAGGGGACCTGAAAGACCTGGAGCTCCAGGCTGACTCAGCCATCAAAGGGAGGGAGGAAGCCATCAAGCAGCTTCGAAAACTGCAGGTGGGTGATACTGTGTTCATGGAGGAGGGAGTATAGGTGGAGGAAGGAAGAGATGGTTCCCCAGGCCCGGTGCATCAGTAAGAGACCTCAGGAAGCAACCTGCCTCTGTCTGAGGTGCAGGCCGGTGACTGACTCTGCCACTGGTTAGCCACAGATAATGTTTTTCCGTGTGAGGCACCATTGCTGGTTCTTGTCCACTCTCCTCAGTTCACATGGAGGATTCTGCCATTGGAGGCCTGGGGCCCAAGCACACATCAGGGATTCACCAACATAAACTGGAAATTCCAAGGGGTTGGCATGCAGAGATAAACATCCTTGTGAGAATCAGGTGAGTGAAAGTGGATCTTGCTTGTCCTGTTGACTCATTCAGGCTCAGATGAAGGACTTCCAGAGAGAGCTGGACGATGCCCGTGCCTCCAGAGATGAGATCTTTGCCACCTCAAAGGAGAACGAGAAGAAAGCCAAGAGCCTGGAGGCAGACCTCATGCAGCTCCAGGAGGTAGAGGCTCCCCCTGCTGGTAACAGCCTCGCAAGGGACTCGCACTGATCCCCCAGGCCTAGGCACAGATTTCCTTCCCTTGGCTTCCCTCCCACAAAGGGCTCAGAAGGGGAACTGTACTTCAACTGTGCAGGACAGATGATGGGAGCAAGGTAGCTAGAGCATCTCTCTCCTGCCTCAGGACCTGGCAGCAGCTGAGAGAGCTCGCAAGCAAGCTGACCTGGAAAAGGAAGAGCTGGCTGAGGAGCTGGCTAGCAGCCTGTCAGGAAGGTAAGGCTGCAGAGGAGGCAGTTGGACCTTGGGACCCTCACTTCAGCGACAGCAAACCCAGTGCTAACCAGGGCCCTGACAGGTCTGATCCAGGCTTGGAAAGGCTCTACCTGATGGTCTTCCCACCTATGGATTTGGGAATGTGGCATTTCATTCATTCTGGATGAGTAGTGTCAGGGACAAAGATAGACGTTGTTCCTACCCCATTCTGGCTCTGCTGGTGCTGGTCAGTGTGTGAATCCTGTCCCACCACTTCTAGCAGGTTGCATCTAATTTTGCTCTGCTGTGGCGCAAATATTCAAGAGGCAATTTAAAGGAGAAAGGACTTATTTTGGTCCAGGTTTCAGAGGATTCAGTCCAAGGTCTTCCATTCTGCTGATTCTGGACTCAGACTAGTGAAGAACACCATGGCATAGGAGCCTGTTAAAGAGACTGTGCACCTTGTGGCAGACAGGAAAAGGGCATGGATTCCCCAAGGACACACACCTACCCTATTCCCCTGTGACCAACTTCTCCCAACTGGCCTCCACTTCCAGCTTCCTACCATCCAAGAATTCCATCATGTTCTGAATCCATCAAGGAATTAACCCATTTATTAAGCCAGAGCCTCAGAATCTAGTCACTTATCTGAGGCCACCAGTTGATAACCAAGTACAAGAGTTTGTGAGGGACATTTCATATTCAAACCATGACACAAGGTAATCGTGGATGACTTTAGACTACCCTGAGCTTTAAGTTAGAGAATGAGGGCCATCTGAGACAGCACCTTTCCAGGGAGAGTCCTATGACTGGGTGGGCCCATGGGTCCCCAAGGCAGCTGCATTCCCCTCAGGAATACACTGCAGGATGAGAAGCGCCGCCTGGAGACAAGGATTGCGCAGCTGGAGGAGGAGCTGGAAGAAGAACAGGGCAACATGGAGGCCATGAGTGACAGGGTCCGCAAGGCCACTTTGCAGGTAGGAGATACTAAGGTTAGGGTAAGGGGAAAGGGAGGGGAAACTCCTCAGGCCATTTATGTTAGCACAGTGGGCTCAGTAAGCAACCTGCCCCTGTCTGGTGCCCTACCCATTTAGTTCTGGATGGCTGATTCTGCCCTATACAAAACACACACACTGGGCACTCAGCCAATAGACTAAAAATAGCAGACCACTTCAGGGCTACAGTGAAGCAAAACCACTTGGCCACATTCCCCACACAGGAGCAAAGTTGACCACTAAATGAAAAAATGCCCTACAGCTGGATCTCATGGCTTTTCCTTACCTGAGGCTCCTTCCTCTGATGACTCTAACTGTGTTAAGTTCACCCACAAAACCAGCCAGTACATTCCTTGTCCACTAGTATCGTGCCTGCAAGGTCTGCTCTCTTCAGAAAACTCTGAACAGACCCGCAGGGTCATATCTGGTTCCCTCCACTTCATGGCCACGGTGAATGGCGCTGCTATTTTCCCGCACTGTTCTTTGCCCAGTCCCAAGAGTCCTTGGTGCCTCTGTGGAGTGGAAGCTTCCTGAACATCCCTATGTGATGGGTGCCTGGATGATCCTGCAGCCATCAGTGTCTGGGCTAGGGAGCATGGACAGAACTGAACACAAGGTCCCTGGCTCAGTCTAGGTGATACAGGAGGCTTCTGAGCTGAGTCTTGGGGGCGACAAGGAATAGAGTGGATGGAGAGAGAATGCAGGTACACCATGGCAGTAGACTTGCTCTGATACCCACCCCAGCTCCATGCTTTCTGACTCACGGCATTCCTCTTCGCCAGGCTGAGCAACTGAGCAATGAGCTGGCCGCAGAGCGCAGTGCTGCTCAGAAGAATGAGAGTGCACGGCAGCAGGTGGAGCGCCAGAACAAGGAACTCCGGAGCAAGTTGCAGGAGGTAGAGGGCGCTGTCAAAGCCAAGCTCAAATCTACGGTAGCAGCACTGGAGGCTAAGATTGCACAGCTAGAGGAGCAGCTGGAGCAGGAGGCCAGGTATGGGACATTTGGCGCTCCAGTCCCAGCTTTCTGGAGACCAAAAGGGAGCACCGGGATATCATTTACCCTAAGAGCCTCATTTCCGGTGTATGACAATAGGGTTCAGTGGTGGCCATACTATGGCAGTGATGTACTAAGGACAGAATGGAGACACAAAGTACTGGGCCTGCCTCTAGCCGAAAGCAACCCCTCCAAATGTTAGTTATTAGGATGGTGATAGTCCTCCAGACGTAAGCGTCCTTAGTGGGTGCCTGCCTGCCACCAGGTACCTGACAGGTCTAGCCACCAGCCCACAGATACAAGGCTTCCCTGCTTAAATTATGAGCCACAGTATCGTTCAGCCTGGTGTTTTAAGGGTTCTGAGCCATTTATACCAGCTTTCTGGATGATCCACATACTTCTGTGGTTTTTAGTTCACTTGCAGGTGTGTAGAACGATCATAATTTTAGAACATTTGCGTCACCTCAGGGAAAAGAAAAACCTGACCAGAACAACAAAACATTCTTTGTCCTTCCTTCCCCACCACCCCCAACTTTAACCATCTACTTTGGAAAGGCTTATGTGAAATGTATTGGTTACTTTTCTCATTGTTGTGACAAGCTGCCTGCCAGAAGCAACTTCAGATAGGAAGGGTTTGTTTTGGTTTACCACGTGGGAAAGGCATTATGGAGCATCTTGGTTTGGGGTCAGCTCACCTGCAGCTCCTGCTTCTCACATCTTTTTTTTTAAATATCTTTTATGGTTTATTTAACTTTACTTTTTTATGTGCATTGGTGTGAAGGTGTCAGATCCCCTACAACTGGATCTTCAGACAGTTGTGAGCTGCCATGTGGGTGCTGGGAATTGAACCCAGGTCCTCTAGAAGAGCAGTCTTGATCACTGAGCCATCTCTCCAGCCCCTTAAACAGTTTTTTTGGTTTTTTGAGTTTTTTTGTTTTGTTTTGTTTTGAGATAGGGTTTCTCTGTAGCTTTGGAGCCTGTCCTGGAANGGTGTGAAGGTGTCAGATCCCCTACAACTGGATCTTCAGACAGTTGTGAGCTGCCATGTGGGTGCTGGGAATTGAACCCAGGTCCTCTAGAAGAGCAGTCTTGATCACTGAGCCATCTCTCCAGCCCCTTAAACAGTTTTTTTGGTTTTTTGAGTTTTTTTGTTTTGTTTTGTTTTGAGATAGGGTTTCTCTGTAGCTTTGGAGCCTGTCCTGGAACTTGCTCTGTAGACCAGGCTGGCCTCAAACTCACAGAGATCTGCCTGGGATTAAAGGCATGCACCACCAACACCCCTGCTTCTCACATCTTGGTGAATCAGAGAGTCTGAGCTGAACCAGAAGCAAATATCACCTTTGAGTCCTGCCTCTGTTGACCCATTCTGCTAGCTAAGCCATTTGACCCACAACTAAGTTACATTCCACAACCTTGCCAGCCTGTCCTGCTGGGGATCCAACATTTGCCTCTGGGGGCATCTCACATCAACGGAAACCCTTTGTGACTGACTCATTTCTTCAAAAGAGGGTCATTTGTGCTATAGCATGCCTCGATACCTCACCTCTCTCTGTTCTACATCTGCCTGATCTTTGGGATGACTCTTGATTTGGGGCTTGAGGAAGCTGGGATGCTATGTCTGGTTAATGTGCCAGCCACAAGGATGCCATCTCAGTCTGAAACTACCTTTCCTTTCCTCCCCATGACAGAGAGAAACAGGCAGCTACCAAGTCACTGAAACAAAAGGACAAGAAGCTGAAGGAGGTCCTGCTGCAGGTGGAGGATGAGCGCAAGATGGCCGAACAGTATAAGGAGCAGGTAGCCATTAGCTGCGGCCCCTCTGCAGTGTCCTGGCCTCACAGTGCTTTGGGGCCCCACATGTGCAGCCTTGCTTACTCACGATCATTTCCTTGGCAGGCAGAGAAAGGAAACACCAAGGTCAAGCAGCTGAAGAGGCAGCTGGAAGAGGCAGAGGAGGAGTCCCAGCGCATCAATGCCAACCGCAGGAAGCTGCAGCGGGAGCTAGATGAGGCCACTGAGAGTAATGAGGCCATGGGCCGAGAGGTGAATGCCCTCAAGAGCAAGCTCAGGTGAGGAGCTGGGGGGAGGGTAGCTGGGAAAGGGGTTTGCAGCCTAAAGTGCCTGCTCTGCAGCCATGCATCCACTCCCCTGCATCCCTGTACCCAACAACACCCTCAACTCCCTCCACCATTTTTTCTTAGTCCAGCACTGAAACAGGCATAGAGCTGCCCAGGACATGGCCTCTGAGAAACTCATCTCCTATTCTTTAACCCACATGTCCCACCCCCTGCTGTGTGGAGGAGGTGGAGGAAGAGTCCATCTCTTGAAGCCCATCCTTCATTGCAGGGTGGACAACTATCAACACTCACTTCTTATCTTCTTCTTGAACCTTCTATCTCAGGTTCTCACAGCACACTGCCATGTTGGGTTGGGCTGTGCTATGCCTATAAGGTGTTTAGTAGGTCCACCTACCCAGCATCATAACAGCTACAAATGTCTCCAGAAGTTGCCAGGTGGCCCCTCATGAAGATGCCTTGCCCACACTATTGTGGGGACTGGGTTCGGTCCTCTTGCTCAAGGCTGCCTCCCACTCTGTACCATGTCATTCTAGATATTCTGGCCTTCCAACCTCTCTTCACTCCACTGTTCTCTGTGATTTTAATATTCCAGGAGATCTTGTTGTACTCTGGGATGTGATGAGAGGCTCTAACTGCACTGTGGGCATCCTACCTATCTAGCTCTGTGGTCTTTGCTCCCTCCATGTTTTCTTCCATGACCCCTGCGGCCCCAGCTTCTTTTCCATGATCAACTATGCACCTGCACCTTTATGCCTGTAAGCCTTTCTTGCTTTGCTGGCTTCATTTGACTAGTGCCCAGCCCTAGCATAACACCTTCTGCACAGCCAAGACACAAACCATATGACACCCTAGATGCTACTTCCAGTCTGAGTATGCTGACAGCCACGTTTGTATCCTCCACATGTGCATTTCTCATCTCCACTCTCACTGTCCATTGATGACCTCACTTCTGTCTTAACTGGAAAACAGAAGTGATAGTTAAATACACACCAGCTTTCCCCTATTCCTGCCCTGACATCTGTGCTGATCTATGTGGCAGAGCCGAGGCCTTGCTAAACCTGGCCCTCATCAGTTTTGCATCCTCAGCATGCACCTGGGTGTTAGCTCACTCTCCTTCAGTTATTTCATTGGGTGCTTTTCTGCCATGCCTGTCCCCATGCAATACACAGGTAGCATCAATCAAAGGCCCGTGACTACAAATAGCCCCCCAGAAGAGTGACCATCACAGGACCTCTTGTTGGATGTACTCTCTCCCCTGGACCTCACAGGGGTCACCCCCCAATTGCCCTTCTCTCTCCATCACAAACCTACCATGCATTGGACTACCCAGGTTCCATCTTGGTCCCTTTTTCATCTTTCTACTTTCAGTGATCTGTTTTGAAAGGCGCCTCCAGTCCCTTAAGATGGCAGCGTTATGGTTCCTACTTGACGGGCTAGAAACCATACTTCCCCATTTCTCCAATCTAGTAGAGGTGTAAGAGATGCTCCAGTGCTGCAGGCTCAGTACACAAGAGCTGTTTCCACAGTGACCCAAACGAATGTGCCCTAGTGGGGAATGGGCCCTCTGCCCTAGAGGACAGTCACCTCAGCTATTTGTCCCTGTACTGATACGTCTCTTCTCTCTTGGGCTTAATGGTTCTTTGAGGTCATTTGACCATCTCTGTGGGTTCTGCCCACTTACTTAACCTGTGGTAGTACAGACCCAAGATAGAATCAAATCATTTTATTATACCTGTATGTACCACATTCTCTAAGTCTAGATGTACAGAAACATGAGCTCACACCCTAAAGCTGTGAGACTGTTAAACCCCACCAGCAGATCAGAAATCACTAAGCAAGTTTCGCAGTGTTGGCCGAATAAATAACCTTCTACATGCCTGAAAACATCTGCCATGCTGCTAGTCACCTTCCACTTAGCTGCCAAAGCCAACAGAGACCAGAGCTCAGGCAGTGGCTCACTTGATAAAGTGCTTATTTTTCAAGCACAAGGACCAAGTTCAATCCCATAAAACAAGCTGGGCTGGTGGCACATTCTGTAATCCCAATTCTAGGGAGGCAGAGACAGGATTCCTGGGACTCTCCAGCCAGCTAGCCTAGCCCAATTGGTGAACTCTGGGTCAGTGAAACCCTGTCTGAAAAGACAAGGTAGGCAGTGTTCATGAAGATAGGTGACATCCACACACGGCGTACACCCCTGCACAGACATCTGGTCCAACACTGACCTTTCAGACTGACCTTTTCAGATGTTCTTCCTTTGTACAATGCTCAAGTGACTCAGGAGGACAGAAGTTTAAAAGGTGCCAGTCCTTGTTTAAAGTGCCAGTTTCTCCAGGCTGGCTCTCTGGTTCATGTTGACTTAAAAGTACCTTTCATTACTCAGTTGAAGCTAGTACCTTTAGCATACTTAACTGGCTCCCTCCTAAGCATGGATGATAACTTCTGGGGACTCTCTCTGTTTCAGAGGGCCCCCCACACAGGAAACTTCGCAGTGAGCCACCAGGTATCTTGTGCCTCCAGCTTTGCAGCTCCTGTGTGTCATGTTGTCCCCATTCCTCTGTGCCCAGCACCCCTTCCTTATCCCCATTCCTGTGCCCAGCACCCCTTCCCTATCCCCATTCCTGTGCCCAGCACCCCTTCCCTATCCCCATTCCTGTG
>LOEQ01005047.1:112312-140490 GCA_001685075.1 Bramus lutescens | reverse complement strand
GATATCCAAAGGGGCTGTACCAGTTTGCACTCCCACCAGCAATGGAGGAGTGTTTCTTTTACCCCACAACCTCTCCAGCATAAGTTCTCATCAGTGTTTTTGATCTTGGCCATTTTTACAGGTGTTAGGAATCTCAGAGTTGTTTTGATTTGCATTTCTCTGATGGCTAAGGATGTTGAGCATTTCCATAAGTGTCTTTCAGGCATTTTAGATTCCTCTGTTGAGGCTTCTCTGTTTAAGTTTGTACCCCCCATTTTTTTTATTGGATTATTTGTTCTTTTAATAACCAATTTCTTGAGTTCTTTGTATATTTTGCTCTGTCTGATGTGGGGTTGGTGAAGATCTTGTCTTGTTGACTTTGCTTTACAGAAGCTTCTCAGTTTTAGGAGGTCCCATTTATTGTTTCTTTCAGTGTCTGTTGGCACAACTTATTTGTAGGTTTGTTGTTACTGAGAGTAGGAGTGGCCAGGCAGTGGTGGGACGTACCTTTAATTCCAGCACTCAGAAGGCAGAGATAGATTGATCTCTGAGTTCAAGGCCAGCCTGGTTTAAAATCAAGTTCCAGACAGCCAAGGCTGCACAGAGAAACCCTGTCTAGGAAGAAAAAAGTAGAAATGATCTCAGTATGTCACTGGATATTGTGGTTGCTTCCTAGGCTGGTCAGTAGGAAGTTGTTATCTTTAAACTTAAGCAGTTTAGAATGATGGGTAGTTACCTATTGTGTTTTAGCTCATTGTTTTCTTTTTCACTATGTGTAACTGAAAGTATTAATATTTCTTAAGGGACACCAGAAGTTGCAGTTGCTGGACAGGTGCTGGAGACCCTACCCCCCATTGGCGTTTTCTGGGATATTGAAAATTGCTCAGTCCCCTCTGGCCGGTCAGCAACGACTGTTGTACAGAGAATCCGTGAGAAGTTTTTTAGAGGACACAGAGAAGCAGAGTTTATCTGTGTGTGTGACATCAGTAAAGAAAACAAGGAAGTTATTCAGGAACTAAATAATTGCCAGGTAAAATTATGTATATATGTATGTATATATACATGTATGTTAGGAATTGCAATCTTCGGAGTGATGGCTCTTTGCTTAAGAGCACTGACTGCTGTTCCAGAGGTCCTGAGTCCAATTCTCGGCAACCATAGTGTTCACAACCATCTATAATGAGATCTGGTGCCCTCTGGAATGCAGGTGTACATGCAGACAGAGCACTCATATATGTAAATACATAAATCTTAAATAAAGGAATTATTATAATCTAAAAAAGAAGGAGGAAGAGGAGAAAAGAGGAAGGAGAAGAAAGACTTGTAGTCTGCTGAGGGCTGAAGCAGTAACTGGTCTTCTAGAGAATTAGAGTTCCGTTCCCAGAACCCGCATGGTGGCTAACAAAAATCCATAACTCCAGTTCCAGGCACCTGACACCCTCTTCTGGTCTCTGCAGGTGACAGGCACATATGTGGTATACAGACATACATGCAGGCACCTACTCACATAATTTTTTGTAAAGATTTATTTTTTTATATAGTGTTCTTCTTGCATGTTTGCCTGCAGGCCAGAAGAGGGCACCAGATCATTACAGATGATTGTGAGCCATCATGTGGTTGCTGGGAATTGAACTCATAACCTTTGGAAGAGTAGGCAGCACTCTTAACTGCTGAACCATCTCTTCTGTCCCCCTCCCCCTTTTTTAAAGGCAGTGTTTATCTGTGTAGCCCTGGTTAGCCTGGAACTTTCTCTGTAGACCAGGCTTTAACTCACCCAGATCCTCCTGCCTTTGCCTCTTGAGTGCTGGGATTAAAGGCGTGTGTCATAGTCGGCCTGATTACTTGGAGTGTTTTGTTCTAAATTCCAATTTCAGACAGGTTTAGTGATATTGTTTTTATGCTATTTTCAAATAGAGAAAGCCACACAGTTTTTCCTAGAATGCTGAAATTTAAACATTTGATCTTTCAGTAAGTTGTTCCTTGGTGCGCTGTAGTGACTTTGTGCTATCTGTGTCAGCCCACATCCATACAGAATGGATGTAGTATTTCCAATTTACAGATGAAATTGAGACTCTAAGAAGGGAAACTACTTTCTTATGATTATATGGCCAATAAAGGAAAGAACTGGAATAACTATTTATTTAGGGGCAGAATTTCACCGGATAGCTCTGGCTGGCCTAAAACTTGGTATGTAGATGAGGCTAGTCTTAATTTCACAGAGATCTGCCTACCTCATGTCTCCTGAGAGTTGAGATTAAAGACATGACCATGCATAGTGTTATGAACTAATATTTAAGTCAAGGATGTCTGACCGCAAAGTCTGCTGTAAATCTAAAGATAGAATCCAAATGTTTTGACTCTTAGATAAATAGTATCATTGACATTTCATATTTCTGCTTAGAATTATATATGTGTAACATATAGATATATATTATGTAATTTATACACACACACATTCTCTGTCAAATCCAAATGAAAATTACATGTGGTTGAGGCACTTTGCTTTGGAGACAGCTTTGTGTAAGTCTAATCTTTAGCAGGAGTCAGTGTATTTGACTTTTTTAGGAATGTTATTTCGTCCTCCATCTGCCATGCATCCCCAGATCCTGTAGGCTCCAGACAGTGGATGGCATAGATGGGTGATAAAATAAACACCACACTGTACCTTAATTGTACCACATGTAGATTGTGGACAAAATGTATCATGGAAAGCCTGATGACTTCAATTTTACTTTCTTTTCCTCTTTTTAAGAAGGGGGATAAAAGAAGTGCAAAAGCAATTAGAAATGAGACTGGGATAATAATTTTTTCTCTTTTCATATGGAGAACCAGTTCTGAAATTATTGAGATCCGGTTGTAACCTCCCTATTCCCAACAGAAATTGGAGAGATTTTTTTCCTTGTGTGTTATCTGCTAGGTGCCAGGTATTGTGGTCCATTTCTCTAATCTCAGCACTCTGGAGGCTGAGGCAGAAGGATCAAGAATTTAAGGCTAGCCTGGGCTACCCAGTGAGACCTTTTTTAAAAAAAAGTGGACCAAGTGTGGCAGTTTTCTAACCCCAGATCTTGTTCAATGATCTTTTTGATAAATAATCACAGGTCACTGTTGCTCACATAAACGCTACTGCAAAGAATGCTGCTGATGACAAACTCCGTCAGAGTCTTCGAAGGTTTGCAAATACGCATACTGCTCCCGCTACTGTGGTTCTTGTATCAAGTAAGTGTCAAAGCATCTGTTGGTTTCAGCCACAATCACTGCATGGGAATTACCAGAAATGTGCAAGCGAAAGAACTACAGAGAGGTGAAAAGAGGGCATGCAGTGATGATGTTGACAGCTGTTTAGGGAAACAGCTGAGTCTGCAGCCTGGTGTGGTGGCTCTCCCTTCTAATCCCAGTGTGTAGGAGGCTAAGGCAGGAGGATGAGTTCAGCACCAGCCTGGGCTACATAGTGAGCACTTGTCTGAAAGGTAGAAGAAAAAGGCATCTGACTCTTTATGTTCTCTATGAGATAATTGCAGGGTCAGTTTATTCAAGAAAATCTTGGGTGGTAGGGGTTCCCCCTCCCTCAGTATTAAACTTAAAAAAATGCAAGATAAGTTTTCAGATTCACATCTCCCCAGTGTGTTGCTACCTGCTCCCTGTCAATAGTAGATGGAAGCTGCCAGGTGGTAGTGGCTGCACACGCCTTTAATCCCAGCACTCAGGAGGCAGAGGTAGGCGGATCTCTGAGTTTGAGGCCAGGCTGGTCTACAGAGCAAGTTCCAGGACAGGCTCCCAAAACTACAGAGAAACTCTGTCTTGGAAAAAAAAAAAAGCCTGAAGAAGAAGGTGTGTTAGGTATGATTACCCTGTCATGTTAATTCTTTACAAGAAAATGTGCTCCTGTTCAAAAGTGGAAAGTGGCTGAGCCTCCGCCTGCCTCCTTGTCATGTCACTCGCTGCCCAGGGCTGCTTCTGTTGACGTTTCTAATAATTTGTCTTGTCTTTCAGCTGATGTCAATTTTGCATTGGAACTCAGTGACCTGAGGCACAGGCATGGTTTCCACATCATTTTGGTGCATAAAAACCAAGCCTCTGAAGCCTTGCTGCATCATGCTAACGAGCTGATAAGATTTGAAGAATTCATTTCTGATTTACCCCCCAGGTTACCACTGAAGATCCCTGTGAGTGGGTTTATGTTGCCTTTGCTGGTTTTTACTGGTAGATTTTAGAAGTTGAGACACAGCCCTCAGCCAGGGGCCACCAGGTGTGGGATGGTGCTCTCTATAAAAGGTTGATCAGAGTTTGAAATAAGCTTGGAAACCTTCAATTCTTATCTTGAATAGATACAGATGAATTTTCTTTTAATGTTTTTCAAACTTGTTAAGAGAACCAACTTGTGACTTTATCTCAGAGATAGATACGTGATACTGTCCCCAAGGCTAAAGACACTTTTTATCAAATGGATGAAACAGTGAAAGAAGAGTTTAAGTGGTTTTGTTCTCAGGTATCATGGGTAGAAAACATGGTGAGAGCTCCCATGTACTTGTTTGTCTAGCTACAGATAAGCAGAGCAGTTACTCATCTTCCCAAACTGCAGCTGGTGCAGAGGCTGTGCTTTTTACAGTGCGTTTCTTGTCATGCATGGGTGTGACATTGGATGTTGTAGGCCATACATACTAGGAGAGTGTGAGCACATTACCAGGAACAGCATTTCTGTTAGACTTGATTTGGGATAAGGATGATTGCCACAATGCTGAGCTATGTGTAGAACTGTTAGGGGAATGCATGTGTAACTCTGAAAGAAATTCTAACAGTGGTGGAAAGGACCTCCAGTATGGGTGTTCCAGAAGGATGGCATTCCCATACATTAAGTGGATTTTAATGCATAATTTAATAACTTCACACTTGCAAATATATATTATAAATAACCCTGTTCAACCCAGTACATGTGACATATGTCTGTAATCTCAGCATTTAGAAGTTAGTAGCAGGGATATCACCAATTCCAGGTCAACCTGTGCTGCATAGCTTCTATCCAGCTAGGGCTACATTAGTGAGACCCTATCAAAAACAGGGAGAAAGAATGGCATCCAGCATCCTCACAGGAGGAAGGTAGAAATTAGTGCTTAAAAGAAGCAGGTTGGCAACCACAACAAAGCAGAGGCTGGACTCAGGTCTACCAGCCCACCTGCTAGTCCCAGTTGCCAGCAAACCCAGAGTCTGTCCTAGTCAAAATCATGTGAGGGATGATTCCCAGTGTTTATAGTTTAGCATTGTTTTCCAGATGTTGAAATTATATTAAAAATTTTTAAATCATCTTTTTTTTAAATAAATATTTATTACATATACAGTGTTCTACTTGCATGTATACTTGCAGGCCAGAAGAGGGCACCAGATCTCATTACAGATGGTTATGAGCCACCATGTGGTTGCTGGGAATTGAACTTGGGACTTCTGGAAGAGCAGTCAGTGCTCTTAACCTCTGAGCCATCTCTCCAGTCCATATCTTTTTCTTTCTTTCTTCTTCTTAAAAAAAAAAAAAGTAGTATCAAAACTTGGGTGTATTTCCATGCCCACATAAAATACTGGTACAAATTGCCTATATTTTTAGCCATTGGAATGCTAACTGACAAGCCAGGTGGTGGCCGCATACACCTTTAATCCCAGGAGGCAGAGGCGGGAAGATCTGTGAGTCTAAGGCCGGCCTGGTCTACAGAGTGAGTTCAGGACTGCCAGGGCTACACAGAGAAACCCTGTCTCAAAACAGAACAAATAAACAAGAACTAGTGCCGACTGACAGCTGGTCTGTGTCTGGCCTTTGATTTGTTTAAGAAGTCTGCCTGTTACTGGACATGTTTTCTTACCTAGTTTTTATCATCTCCAGCAGCTCACCCAGGGTGTCTTGAGAGTACATTCTCAGCTATGGTAGCTCTGGGCAGAAGTCACTGGCATGGTCTTACTTGACCTCCAAGAAGGTGACATTGATTCCTACTCTTATCAACGAAAAGCATCTCTTCCTATTTTTATCAATGAGAATGTATTTTAAAATGTTTGCCAGTGTGATAGATAAAAAGTGCTGTCTGTAGTTGGCCTTCTAACTAAACTTTTTTTTTTAACGAATCTCTTTTTCTTTTGCTGTTGCCCTTGAATATTTTTTCCCCTGTGGCTCCCAGATTTAGCCCTCTCCACAATTATCTTCATTTTCCTAGCATTTTCACAGTTCTATTTCTTTTTTTTTGGAACTGAGGACTAAACCCAGAGCCTTATACTTTCTAGGTAAACACTCTACCACTCTACCACTGAGCTAAATCCCCAACCCCTGTTCTATTTTTCTTTCTTTCTTTCTATCTATCTTCCTATTTATCTTAGTTTTTCGAGACAGGGTTCCTCTGTAGCCCTGGCTGTCTTGGAACTCGCCCCATAGACCAGGCTGGCCTCAAACTCAGAGATCTACTTGCCTCTGCCTCCTTAGTGCTGAGATTAAAGATTCACACAGCCACCAGCTGGCCCTATTTCTTGATACACACATTTCAGGATATCTGGAAGGCTTCTGACCTTAGAAGAAATAGGCTCTTAACTGACATGTACAGCTCATTAGTTTTTAATATTTACTGAGATGCACTCGCAGTTTGAAATGGTTTCCATGTGGTGTCTGCCAGTTGGTGGTGATTCCCTTTTCATCCAGGCAGCTAGTCACTGGACTCTGGGTTGGTCTTTTCTGGATGTTGTATAGAGACAGAATCACTCAGTCTATCTGTACCTAGCTGATTATTGGAAACAACATTCAGTTACACTGAATGAGTTTACCCTTTCCCGTCAAAGTTGCTGTCCCTACCAATTCACTGAATTAACTGAAGTGAAGACAGCACTTGTTCTTGTTTCGACTGAAGTAACCCTTTCCCCTGTGTTTGCAGTGCCACACTCTGCTCTATGTTTATAACCTACCAGCAAATAAAGACGGCAAGAGCATCAGCAACAGGCTTAGGCGCCTGTCTGATAACTGCGGTGGCAAAGTGCTGAGTATCTCAGGCTGCACTGCAATTCTCCGCTTCATAAACCAGGACAGTGCAGAGCGGGCCCAGAAGCGAATGGAAAATGAAGATGTCTTTGGGAACAGGATCATTGTGTCGTTTACTCCAAAACATAAAGACTTCCTTGAAACCAAGAACTCAAATGCAATTGCCGATAAAGCAAAGTCTCCCAAAAAAGTTAAGAACTCAAAATTGTGCCTCATCAAAGACATAAGTGAACAGTCACCCAGTGCCAAAGCCGTGCCTGGCAAAGGGTTGCAAGCAAATTCTGGATCTGCTACAAAAAACACAAGCATTAAAAGTTTACAGGTAACTTTGATATTGCTTGCCTTTTGACGTTTATGGTAGGTTTGGTTTCTTTCTGTGTGTCCTGTGCCTGCCAGCTCCTGTTGAGTCCTTTTACTTTGTTTTTTTTTCTGAGACTCAGTGACTTTACAGTTTGTATAGGATCTAACTCATCTGAGGTTTTAGGGTTCAAGGCCATTGCACTTGTGTCTTTAAAGGAGCTATGCCGAATGGAGTCAAAGACTGGCAGCAGAAATGGTGAGCACCAGCAAGGCCATGGGAGGTTGGCAGCACTGCCTAATGGAGGCCTAAGCACTTCAGTGCTCACCCTGAAGAACACAGGCATGATTGAGCCACTTTACAGAAGCAATCAGAAGTATGTCCAGTTTTCTTGTAGCTGCTTCTATGAAATCATGGGAGACCTGTGATGTTTACTCTCAAATTCTCCTTCCTGTTAGAAAAGAGAACATCAGTTCCCAGAGTGCTGCCAGCTCTCCTGTAGAGAAGAAGGAGAGAGAGGAGACTGTCTTCCAAGTGAGCTACCCGTCTGCATTCAGCAAGCTGATCGCCTCAAGGCAAGTCAGCCCTCTGCTCACCTCTCAGTCTTGGTCTCCAAGGTAAGTCCAACTTGCTCACCCATGGGTGGATATGCAGCCAGAAGGTTACAGGTCACTACATTAGTTATTGAGACTGTGCACACTGAGGCAGGTCTGCCATCTTCCCTGTGAGACCCTATTTACAGGTTACCGTAGCTGACATTCAGAGGCAATGCTTTCCTCCATTGTTCCTTTCTCCATTTGGAAATCTAGGTGATTCCATATCAACAGGGAAGGACGTTAAGATGTCCTTGTGGTCAGCTGCATGCCTGTGTTCCCAGCATTTGGGAATCTGAGGCAGGAGGGTCATGAGCCTGGGTTACATAATGAGTTCAAGGCCATCCTGTGTTAACTTCGCTAGACCTTAAATAAAAACAGTCAAATAGACAAACAGAATCTTGCTCTCTTTGTGTTGAGGGAAGCCAAAATGAGATGAGCATTGGCTGTTCCTATTATGTTACTTTGTCGGAGGCTGCTGTGAGACTTGGCAGACAGGGCTGCCATAAAGGCCTGTTTTTACATGCATTTGCTATGCAGAGCTGGTTAAGAATCACTCTGGAAAAGTCAAGCCCAGTGGCACATGCCTTTAATCCTAACACTTGGGAGGTTTAGATTTCTATGAGATTGAGTCCAGCTGGTCTACTTAGTGAATTTCAGCACAGCAAGAGCTATGTAGTGAGACCTTATCTTAGAAAATAAATCACTGCAGAAAGGGAATGTACAATTTCATGTAACAATTGACCCCTTGTTATTTGTGATAGTAGGCCTTGTAAGTCAGAGGAGGTTAAACCTTACTTACATAAGCATTAGAGGCTAAGTTTGTAAGACTAAATGCCCATAGTGGAATTTTAATTGAGCAAGGCTTCCTATGTTTTCTCTGTTTTGCTTTAAATATTTCTGTGAAATAACATTTGATACTGAATGATTTTTTTATTGAGTCCAATTCATAGCACTTTAGACAATAAGCCTTAATCAGCATAGGCGTAACGTAAATCCACTGCAAAACCAAATAGGAAAGTCTCTGTTATCTATAGTTTCAGACAAAGCTGAACTGGCAGAACCCAGTACATAGAACTGTTCACATCTTGTGTGTTTTCTGCAGGAGTATGTCTCCAAACCTTTTAAACAGAGCTTCGCCACTTGCTTTCAATGTTGCCAATCCCAGCAGCAGTGCTGACTGCCCAGACCCATTTGCAAATGGTGTTGACATCCAGGTCAGCAATGTGGACTATAGGCTGTCTCGGAAGGAGCTGCAGCAGCTCCTCCAGGAGGCCTTTTCCAGGCATGGCCAGGTACCTTCACTCTTGTTATTAGGGTAATTGGTTTGGGTTTTTGGGAGTGTGTGGCATTTTTAAGGCAGGATCTCAACTCTGTAGCTCAGCTAGTCTCAACTGTGGGAGAATCCTTCTGCCTCAGCCTCCCAGTTGATGTGATTTAAAGCATGAGCCACAATGCTCACTCAGCTTCACTCTTTCATTGTTTTAAAGATATATTTTAAATTAGTTATATGGATGTGTGTATCTGTGTGAGGGTATGTGGGTGCCAGAGGTGTCAGGTCTTTTGGAGCTAGAGTTACATACAGTAGGTTTTAAGCTCACAAGCATGGATGCTTTGACTGAACTCTGGTCCTCTGAAAGAGTAATATAATTAGGCTCTTATCTGCTGAGCCATTTGTTCTCCAGCTGCCCCTCCCAGCCCCCCCTTTCACTCCTGTCCTTGCTTGTTTTACCCCTGGTAGAGTTCAATACCAGAGGGCCTAATGGGACACACAGAGCCACAGCTAGGACATGGGTATGACTGGACAGATTGGAACTTTTCCCTTCTCTGTGCTAAAAGAAATATAAAACACATAAGAGAAAATGAAGCTAGTCATGAGAAGTGCCGGTTATAGATAGAGGAACTTACTAAGAACTACATCCAGAAATACAGAAAATCTAAAGCAGTGCTTCTCAACCTTCCTAATGCTGCTACCCTTTAAAATAGTTCCTCATGTTGTGGTAACCCCCAACCATAAAATGACTTTCATTACTTCTTTATAAGTATAATTTTGCTACTGTTATGAATTGTAATATAAATATCTGATATACAACCCTGTGAAAGGATCACTCGACCCCCAAAGGGGTTGTGACCCACAAGTTGAGAACCACTAGTCTAAAGGAATATTGGCTATTTCTTATTGTATTTTAATTTACCCAGCCCAGTGTTTAGGTGCAGTTTGCTTTAAGAAACAAATGCACCTTTTATAGACCTGGTATTTTGCAGTCAGAGAAACCCTGTTTTCCGAGTCTGCCTCTGAGTGACATATGCCAGAGCACACAGGCAGACTGGCCAGGCCAGCTTCTCTGAAGATCATCTACACTCTGGTCACTTCATGCAGGCCCTGACATATAGTAGCATATTCTTCTACAGTTCATTCTCGTTTTTGAAGGTGACAGGCTCTGGGTAGATACTGGTAGTGCTCTGTTTCATTTTGTCCTTTTGTAGGTCAAGAGTGTTGAGCTCAGTCCTCATACCGATTACCAGCTCAAGGCCATTGTGCAGATGGGAAACCTGCAAGAAGCAATCTGTGCAGTGAACAGCCTCCACAGGCACAAGATTGGCAGCAAGAAGATTCTGGTCTCACTCTCCACAGGAGCTGCCAACAAATCACTTTCTTTGCTAAGGTAAAAAACAGTATCCAAGCCAGGCCGTGGTGGTGCATGCCTTTAATCACAGCACTTGGGATGCAGAGGCAGGCAGATCTCTGAGTTTGAGGCCTTCCTAGACTATGAGAGCTAGTTCCAGGACAGCTAGGACTGTTAACCCAGAAAAAGCCTGTCTAGAAAAACAAAACAAACAAACAAAAAATATGGTATCCAAGCCATTCACTTCAGGACATAACAAACTGAGCCACAAATGGTTTGGAAAATAATAGATTTTTATCACATTTCCAATCCTCCTGTATACAATAAAGGCTATTGTGAATTGATAGGGTTTGAAATCTCCCCTCTGGCTTTTGTTCAAGTTATTTATCGAAAACCAAAGCTTGAACTTGGCAGCCCTTTGAGAGTGAAGTAGCATATTGTTTACCCAGAACAGGTTCTAAGACTAACGGACCACTACAGTAACATGCAGAAGCCTGAAAAGGGTAAAATCCAGGCTGGAGTTCTAGTGCGGTGTCTTCCTGAAGACTGGGTCAGTGTGGGCTCTTCATAGCAGGTCTTCATGCTGCTTTGGTTCTCCCGCTGTGGGAGCTAGTGAAATGGGATTCACTCTGAGTATTGGAATATCAAGGACCTTCTCTGGTTTGTACTTAGACAGTATTTGAAGTTGTGGGCATGTTATTTTTTTTTTCTTAGAATAAAAATAATACTTAGGTTTTTGCAGTGTTTAGGCCTCTGTTTCTGTGGCACCAGTATATTTTTTTGTAACGAGTAATGAAGATGCTACTGTGTGCAATTACATGTCCAGTCACATGCGGGAATTCTAGCCCCATATATCAATAACACATAAGCCACACATGGCAGGAAATAATTCAAGCTATTCTGCCTTCACTTGGACTTAAAGCCCAATGTGTGTCCCTCCCCATGTCCTTATGTCTTTCTGCTGTACTGATGTGGGAAGTCCTGTTACTGAGTCCCAGGGAATCCCAGGGAATGACTTGATAATCTTTCTTTGGCTTGATCCTAAAATCTTTTTGATTTTCTTTTTAACTTTTCTGAAAAGTAAACTCTTGACATCAAACTCGGAAGTTTACTCTGCATGTACATTGTGTTAGTTTTATAAACCTTTTAAAAACATACTTTGGCTGGGTGGTGATGGTACACACCTTTAATCCCAGCACTAGGGAGGTAGAGGCAGGTGGATCTCTGTGAGTTTGAGGCCATTCTGGTCTGCAGTGAGTTCCAGGACAACCAGGTCTGCACAGAGAAATCCTGTCTCTTGAAAATCGGGGGAGGGGGGAGGGAGAAGAAAATATATATATATAATATGTAATATACAGGAATAGGCCCCTCTCTAACTTGTGGCTTTTGTCCTATAGTGCAGAAACAATCTCTATTCTTCAGGATGCTCCCGCCTGTTGTTTGCCTCTCTTTAAATTTATAGACATCTATGAAAAGAAGTAAGTTTTGTTTATTGTTATATTGATATAGTCAGTAGTGATTGATGACTTCATGCAAAAAATTATTATGTTCACCCTTAAGCAACTTCTCACAAAGAAGGTTCTGATCAGATTGGAAATTTGAATCTAACACTTTAAAAAAAATTTTTTTTAATCATTTTATTCTTAATTTTTACATTTTTTAAATTTTCATTTGTATATAGAAGTTTTGTCATGGGTGTCAGGTGCCCTGGAACCGTAATTACAGACAGGCAGTTGTGAGCTGCCATGTGGGTGCTGGTAATTGAACCCGGGTCCTTTGAAGAGCAGTTGGTACTCTTAACCACTGAGCCATCTCTCCAGCCCTAAACTTTTATTTTTAGCAAAATTATACTCAAGTTTCTGTTTTATTGCTGTGAAGCTATGACCATGGAAACTATTCTAAAAGAAAACCTTTAATTGGGTCTGGATTATTGTTTCAGAGGTTTAGTCCATTATCCTCATGGTGGGAAGCATGATGTTACACAGGTAGGCATGGTGCTGGAAAAGGAGCTTGTGAGTTCTACATTCAGATCCACAGACAGCAGGAAGAGAGACTGGGCCTGGCTTAAGCATCTGATACTTTAAAGCCCACCCGCAGTGACGTATTTCCTCAGACAAGGCCACATCTCCCAATAGTGCCACTCCATATGAGCCTATGGGGACCATTTTCATTCAAACCACCACAGTTCTGAAAGCTAAGCTTTTTTTATTTTGTTTTACCAACTAGTTTTTATTACTCTTGGGATGGCATTTGTGAGCTTGCTCTATACTGTAGACAGGGACTAGAATTTTCAGTGTCCAGTGTGCGATCCACAGCAGGTGTTACAAAAGCTGAGGCACTGCAGAAAATGCAGATTTACAAAGGGCGTGGTTCTGTACCCAAAGAAGGAAAGAGAAAATCTCACAAATTCTTTATGAATCAAAGAGAAATGTCAGTGAAAAGGAGGTTCATGGAAGAGAGAATGCTTCAGAGATCCAAAGGAAGAGGTGTGGCAGTTACTCCATAAGTAGTGAACCATTGCATGAGTGGAGGAATGGGGGACAGAGAAGTATGGTGGTCAGAGCCATCTTCAAGGACAGGAAAAAAGAGGGAACGTTCTGCACCAGGCCCAATTCTGTCTGATGCAAATGGACTACAAGGACTATGTGCCACAGAAGTTTTAAGTCTCTTTGAGACCTGGTGGCATGTATTGATAATTCCAGCATTTGGGAGTGCAGGTCAGAACATCAGGAGTTCAAGACTTACTTAGCTGTGCAAATGCCAGACACAGATACTGTCTCAAAAACTAAATAAATGGAATGGGTGGGTGGGCTAGAGCAGTGGTTCTCAATTTGTGGGTAGCAATCCCTTTAGAGGTCAAACAACCACCCTTTCACAGTGGTCAAATATTAAATATCCTGCATATCAGATATTTACATTATGATTAGTAACAGTAGCAAAATTTTATTTATGAAGTAGCAACAAAAATAACTTATGCTGGGGTGGAACACCATAAGATGAGAAACTGTATTAAAGTTTCACAGAATTAGGAAGGTTGAGAACCACTGTCTAGAGAGATAGCTCAGCATTTAGAAGAAGCAATGGCTGTTCTTACAGTGGACCCAGTTTCAATTCCCAGCACCTGCAGGGTGGCTCACACCCACCTATAACTCTATCTCTAGTGGATATGATGCTATTTTCTGACCTCCAAAGGCATTGCACACATGTGGTGCACAGACATACATATAGGCAAAACATGTATACACGTCAAATAATAAAAATTTCTTTTGAAAGAAAAAGGAGATTCAAGTTCCTATGAATCAGGATCAGATAACTGATGTCGGGTAGGAAACAAGATGGCAAAATTAAAGATAGAAAACATTTGACCTGGGAACATGGCCGGGACAGTTAAACAGGAAACAGGCATGAAGTTTGAAAGGGATCACAATAAGTGTTAGGTCTTGGACACAAAAGTTTTGGACACTGTTGGAGTCTTGATACAGAGAGTTGGAGTGCTATTTTGGAGGCTCTTGAGAGACATTTTGGCTCTGAAATTCCTGGCTGCTATTTGTTGACTAGGCATTGTGATGGGCAGGGAAGCAGATAGGGTCAGAAGAGGTGGGGGAGGGGACGTAGAACTGGATGGAAGACCAGGGAAACAAGCAATGTCCCAGGGGTGAGGGTGGTTGGGTAAGGAAAGTATGTGAGAAAGAACATGCTAGACACGGGGAGTTTCTGGGCTGAGGAAGTGGGAGTGAGGTTTAGGGACAACTGGTGACATACAGCCAGGAGGGAAGAGGTTTAGAGCCTGAGCAGATGTCAGTCCTGAGAGATCAATTATTTTTACTCTCAAGGATCAGAGAGCTTATGACTAAGAATGAGAGGACAGAGATAATGTGTATCTCCCATGTGGGGAGACCCCACGGACTGCTGTTGGTAGGAAGGAAGCCTGATGGATGTAGGGAACTGGCAGTAGAACCTGGAGAGATTGGAAAGGATTGCCAGGCCAAGACCCACCCATGCCTAAGCACACACTAGCCTCATTCAGCACCATGAGGTACAAGTTACCTCAGCGTTTTAAAGACAGCAAAATTAAGGTTAAAATTGGTTTGAGTATTTTTACTTAAGTTTACAAAGGCTGAAGTAGAGTCAGCATGTGAGGGGCCACATGACTGCAGGACTGGATGAGTTCAGTCACGGGGAAGCCACTCTATGTTGCTTTATTTAGACAGGTCAGGTATTTCTACATAAGAAAAACATTCTAGGGCTAGGGATTTGGCTCAGAGGTTAACAGCACTTACTATTTACTACTCTTCCAGAGGTTTTGAGTTCAATTCCCAGCAACCTATGGTGGCTCACAACCATCTGTGATGAATTCTGGTGCCTTCTTCTGGTCTTCAGGCATACATGCAAGCAGAATACTGTATACATAATAAATACATAAATCATTTTTCTTTTTTTTAAAAGGAAAAATATTCTAAGACAACATTTCTTTCCTGTCCTTAGGTATGGACACAAGTTAAATGTGTCTGATTTATATAAATTAACAGACACAATTGCAATCCGTGAGCAGGGAAACGGGCGGCTGGTGTGTCTCTTACCCAGCAGCCAGGCCCGCCAGAGCCCCCTGGGCTCTTCCCAGTCACATGATGGCTCCTCCACGAACTGCAGCCCAGTTCTTTTTGAAGAGTTGGAATATCATGAACCTGTCTGCAGGCAGCACTGCTCTAACAAGGACTTCAGGTACATCGGCACCCTCCAGAGAGTGTGAGCAGGGAATGCTTTCCACTCCTGAGAAGCGCCAGCTCACTGCTTGCTGTCTTTCCTGCAGTGAACATGAATTTGATCCAGACTCTTACAAGATTCCTTTTGTGGTCCTTTCTTTGAAAGTGTTTGCGCCTCAAGTTCATAGTCTTCTCCAGACCCATGAGGGCACTGTGCCTTTGCTAAGGTGAGCAATGTTAGCCATTGGGAGTAGAGTGTTGAGTGTCATTCCTGCAGTCTGCCTACTGACTGAACCAAGGATTAGAAATAGGGCTCTGTCCTGGGGTTGAAGCTTTAAGAAGTGGATCCATGCACTTAGTATTTCAACAAGAAACTGGGCTTATGTTGAATTTCACAAACATAAACATGAGGGCAATTTCTTCTCTGCAGGAAAGAGGTGCATCCAGACTGAAAGCTGCACAAGGCAGTAGAGTGCATCATTTCATCTGTGATCAGGTTCCACAGACCAAGACCACCTCCAGACTTGGTGGCCTTGGCAGCCAGTGTGCTTCATCTAACTTCCTAGTGAACACTGCCCAGGGATTTCTAGAGCTGTTAGAGACCAGTACTATAGCAGTTATTTCTCAGCACATACAGATTAAAGCCTGCTGTTGAGCCTGCACTGCCTTTTCCTTTATTTTCATTTAATCCCCCCCACACTTTAGTTTTCCAGATTGCTATGCTGCGGAGTTTGGTGACCTAGAAATCGTGCAAGACAGCCCCAGGGGTGTCCCTTTAGAGCACTTCATCACCTGCATTCCAGGAGTGAACATTGCCAGTGCTCAGAATGGTGTCAAGGTAGTGAAGTGGATTCACAACAAGCCCCCATCTCCCAACACTGGTAGGTGGGCAGGTATCAGGGATTAAGGCCTAAGCTCCCTCTTGTCTACAAGGAGGCCAGGAGAAAGTTGTGGCTTTGATTTTAAACAGCAGCACCGTTTTTATCACAATGTCTCCTCTGATCTTAAGACTCCCCAGATGCTAAGGGGTTGGTAGAGTCTGACTTTTGAAGATATCAGCATTGGGCCAGCAAGATGGCTCAGAGAGTAAAGGAGCCTACCATGAAGACTGACAACCTGAGTTTGAGCACCAGGATCCACATGGTGGAAGGAGAGAACCAGCTTCCACAAGTTGTGCCATGCCATGTGTGTGCACAGGTGCATGCGCAAACTCACACACGTGTATGCTTGCGCTCTCTTCCTTCTCTTTAGCCCTAATGTGTCTTCCTTCCTAGGTTTATACCTCTGTTTCCTGTATAGGAAAGGTGAGAGGGTAACTGGGAGCCTGAGTCAGCAGCTCTGGGGGAGCTCTGAGAAGCTCCTTCCTGAACCTGTCCTCTCCCTCAGTTTCAAGCTGCGCAGGATCCATGCAAGGCTCACGCTCTGTCTTGTGCCATGAATTCACAAATCTCTTCCACTTCTATAAAGGTTTCTGTCTGATTTTTTTTTAGGTTTATTTTTTGATTTTTAACTTTTGTGTTATTATTGGAGATAATGTCTTACTTAATTAACCCAGGCTTATCTTGAACTCATGGATCCTCTTGCTTCAGCCTGCCTTGCCCCAGTACTGAGATTAAGGGCACTTGGTATTATTTTAGCTCAGCCTAGGTTATTTTTGTTTTTTGGGTTTTTTGTTTCTTTGTTTAAAGCTTTTATGAGGTGTGAGTCCTTGAGATAGTGCTTAACCTTGATGGTGCAGACCTGTTTATATCATAGCATGTAGGAGACAGAGGAGGCTTAATTTGAGTTTTGTCTTCGTGGGGTGGTCCATCCTGCTAGGCTTCATAGTGAGACTGTCTCAGGAAGGAAGTAGGTAGATAGATCTGTTTCTGAGTCTGTTTTCCATCCTGCTCCAATTACTGCCTCCTATATCTTTGTGGGTAATATTTCAGCTCCATTATTGGTTAATTGCATTTTCATGGATCATCTGCCCGGGACCCATCTATACTGTGTCTGTGGGAGAAATACTGTCCAAATGGCCAAGTTACAGATAGACTCTTGAAATATTGCCAATGTAGTCTGGGAAATCCTTGTTCATTTTCACTTCTGCCATAACCCCAGAGTGCTTTGTGCTTTCCTTTGACACCTTTTGAGAATTATGGGCACTGGTTTGCCTGCCTATAGTAAGATAGCCTGTTTGTTTGATTCTGTGGCTCCTGTGTGTACAAGCTGAAACTTGAAACAGTGGCTTGCTGTTTAGTGAACACACTATGCATGTTTACTGTGTCAGTGAAGTCATGCCTAAGGTCTTCTGTGTTTTTTTTTTTCCTTCTCTAGACCCTTGGCTTCTGCGTTCTAAAAGTCCTGTGGGTAATCCCCAGCTGATCCAATTCAGCAGAGAAGTAATTGATTTACTGAAGAACCAACCGTCTTGTATACTACCAATTAGCAATTTCATCCCTTCATACCATCACCATTTTGCAAAGCAGTGTCGAGTTTCAGATTATGGATATTCCAAGCTGATTGAACTATTAGAAGCAGTGCCTCATGTGTTACAGGTAAAGGGTACGAGGGGTTATTTGTTCAAAGAAAGGAGTGTTCTCCCATGACTTCAGCTGACGCAGCCAAAGACACAGACAAATAGTACCTCATTTCTTAGAAAGCCATACTGAGCTAAACATCCTGTTAGAACTTGTTTCAAAATGCAGCTGCCCTCTCAAGTTTTGAGGGAACTACAAATTTCCAACCTGGAACAATTCCCTAGAGGCCTGTGAGCATTTTCCTTCCAGTGTCTGCGGGCTGACACCTTTCTTGCAGTGTTCTCTATGATGCTCATTACAAGGGGCTGCTGTGAGCATCATTTTCTTACATGTTGATACCTACCAGGGAGTCGAGGACTCTACCCTTCATGATTTGGACATTAGTCACTGAACTAGAGTTTAGCCTTGGATTATTATCTAGGCTGCCTGTAACTTCCCCTGAAGACAGTGTTTTCATAATTTCCCACTTGTTAAAGAGGCTTGAAAATTTTCAGCTATCTTTTCAAGACAGGATTTCTCTGTAGCTTTGAAGCCTGTCGTGGAACTCGCCCTGTAGACCGGGCTGGTTTCAGACTCACAGAGATCCACCTGTCTCTGCCTCCCAAGTGCTGGGATTAAAAGCGTGTGCTACCACCACTTGGTGACTACTTTAGCTATCTTTTAGAGCTGAAATTAGTCATCCAGACTGAGAACATGCTCTTCCTCTTTGTGCTTATGATCATTTGAGACAACAGCACTTTGAAAACAAATGAACCTGGCCCCAGACAGCTGGACCATTGTTCTTTTCAACTGTATATGTTGAATTTTGTTCATTTCAGATTGCAGACATTGTACGTAGAGGGAAATAGTCTGAGAGTAACAAGAGCAAGAAAGATAGAGATGGGGTTGACACAACATAGCTTTTGAGTTCTTCAGTATAAATAATGAGAACATTTCATTTTCAGATTCTTGGATTGGGCTCCAAACGTCTGCTGACCCTCACTCATAGGGCCCAGGTGAAGCGCTTTACTCAGGATTTACTAAAACTTCTCAAGTCCCAGGCCAGCAAACAGGTCATTGTGAGAGAGTTCTCACAGGCTTATCATTGGTGAGTTAATGGGAAGCTTTAAAAAAAAAATTAACATTCTTTTTTCCTACAAGTTTCAGACAGTCCTCTCACATTTCCATAAGCAGAGTTTTGTAACGCTTGTTACTGTGGCAGTGAGTTTTATTCATTTTTCATCCTTTTCCCATTTTAAAACATAGGTGTTTCTCAAGGGACTGGGATATCACAGAATATGGTGTATGTGAGTTGATTGATATCATATCAGAGATCCCAGACACGACCATCTGCTTGTCCCAACAAGATGATGACATGGTCATTTATATCCGTAAAAGAGGTATGTGGAGGGGTGTTGTCTATCTCAGTAGTGCCTTTGTTTTTTTGTTTTGTTTTGTACTTTTGAGGCCCAACTTCACTGTATAGCCCAGGCTGGTTTGGACTTAGAGTATTACTCTGACCTCAGCCTCCCAAAGTGTTGGGATTGCGGGCATGATTCTAGTTATAAATTACTTTTAAATGAAATAGGTTTTTAGTTAGTTTGTTTTTGGGGGAGTTGCCCTTTTCCATGGTTCTTAATGGTTCCCTTGGAAGTATGGTTTGTGAAACTGTCAGGTACACAGAACCTGTGTTGTTTGTGTTGTTTGGAGGAAGGGAAACCATGTATCCTGCAAGAAAGCATACTGGTCTTTAAGAACGGACTCAAAGATGAGAAGAAACTGTAGCACAGCTGTGTGCAACAATTTCTAATGAGTGTGTCACTTGATGGAGACTCTGTCTCAGCTCTGAGAACTATTACACAATGCATACTTTGGAAGAAAACAAGCTCATAGAAATGTGGCATTTGTCTTTCCAGTCCTAGTAGTTCAGTACTGTCAGCTCCGGGAGAGAGACCTGTTAAATATCATATCCCCCCTTACCAGTGAGAGTGTCTCTGTGACCCTGAGGTCACAGGCTTCCAGAATTAAAATTTGTGGTGTCTGTCTTTTCCCAGTCCTCTTCCAGTCAATTTAAAATTAATAGAAATGAAGATCAATGTTTAAGTACCTTTTCTCTTTAATTTTGTTGAAATTTTGATACTCTTTTCTGCTGGCAATTTTGAACTGAAGATCAAATAAATGAAAGTGTGAATGTTCTGTAGTGTGATTTTTGTAGAAATAACACTGTATTGCTTGAAGCACCAGACCTCTGTCTATCTTGTTCACATAGGTGTAGTGGACAGGATTTATAGAAATTGTTCCTGTCTACCTCCCACAGTAGTAGCCTCATGGAGCTGACCTCTGTGACTCCAGCAGTGCCCTGCAGGTTGGGATGGGATCCTGATGTGTAATATTCTTTATCTTTTAAAGAACGAACTCAGGATGAGATAGAAAGGACAAAGCAGTTCTCCAAGGATGTTGTGGACTTGCTGCGCCACCAGCCCCACTTCCGGATGCCGTTTAACAAGTTCATTCCCTCTTACCACCACCACTTTGGCCGACAGTGCAAGCTTGCATACTATGGATTTACCAAGCTGCTTGAACTTTTGGAAGCCATACCTGAGATTTTACAAGTAAGTGCAGAGATTACCTTATTCTTTAGGTGTTTTTCTGAGCAGTGTATAGAGAGATGTTGTTACTGTTTTTAGTTATGAGTCTGAAATATTCTCATCAGCAAAACTGTATTTTGACCTGTTAGTAATTTTAGATAATGGAGGATTTGTTTGTAATCCCAGAATTTATGAGGCAGAGGCTGGGGAATTCTAAGATTAAAGCCAGCCTGGATTAAACAGAAAGATTCCATCTCAAAAATATCTTCAACTTGTGTTAGGGTAATCATTAAAAATAGGATGAGATGGTTTAAATGTTAAACTGGCTATTTTTTGAGCGGCACCATGCTTCCCAAATCCCTTTGGTTAGAGGTGGGGTGAAAGAATTCTTGCCAAGCTTTTCCAAGTGGGGTTGGATTTCTATTATTAATTTTATTAACATGATCTTTGATTCCAGATGTGTTGTTAAAACTTTTTATTGTTGTGAAATATACATACTAGAATTTACTGCCAAGGAAAAGGAACATCCTACATATGTGTTTGCATGCCCAGGGGAAAGCTCTCTGACCTTGCAGAACTGTGCCTCCATAACCACACTCCCATCTTAAGTGACCAGTGTGTAGGTTTTCATGCCATTTAACTCTACATACAGATGTGTTCAGACCCTTCATTCCTTCCTATGTGTTTGTTAAGGTATTGGAATGTGGAGAAGAGAAAATCCTGACTTTGACCGAAGTGGAGCGATTTAAAGCTCTAGCTGCCCAGTTTGTTAAGCTTCTGCGGTCCCAAAAGGATAACTGCCTTATGATGACAGATCTGCTCACAGAATATGCTAAAACTTTTGGTTATACATTTCGTCTACAAGACTACGATGTCAGTTCCGTCTCTGCTTTGGCACAAAAACTCTGCCATGTTGTAAAGGTAAGCCGATGTCCTTCTACTGAGTAGGCTGTGGCATGTGGAGTGTTGTGTGTATTGCAGCATTTCTGTTCCCTGTGTGTATTGCTGTTGCTTTACAGCTGTGTGTCAGTGAAACCTTACTAGGTAATAGGAGGTGGCTTGATTTGATAGCTTAGACTCATGGTCTTCCTTTTATATCTTTATTTATGACCTTTCTGAACTGATAAGGTCACTTTTTATCCTAGGGTATGAGTACTCAGGTAAAGATGAATCCTTCCAGAGAGTTTCCAAGGTTCTTTGGATATGGTATCATGTATCTTCCATGGATCCTGACTCATTTAAGAGTCATCCTAAGAATAAACACTAGCTTAGAATTGCCCTTGTGACTCCAAAACCCTTTTAGAAGGCATAGTCCTTCCTCTTCCCTACCCTCTTACGTTGAGCTGACCCTCCCACTTACAGATAGAGCAGCTGGACAGTTTCTAGAACATCTATAGCACAGGACTAGGGAACATAGAGCCACTGGACAGTTTCTAGAACATCTATAGCACAGGACTAGGGAACAATTGCCAGGAGAAAGAAATGGAAAGGGAAGCAAGAAGTGGTGGCACCATCAATCACACAGAGGGAATCTGGTTATGTACTGATTTCTGATAGATTAGAAGAAACAGGAGGGGAGTGACCAGTTGCATTCTGAGACTTTGGTGGGTGGTGGCGACTGGCGTGCTCCTGAGAACAGCACTTAGAGTAGGCTCAGCGATGTCAGGGTGTCAAGGAAGAGTGGTAGAAGGATATGCCACTGCTTTTGGCTAGCTTGATTGTGAGAGGAAGTGTGTGAAGGCCACAGCTGGACACAGGGTGAAGAGAACTAATGGGCCTGATATGTAGGTGCTGCAGTTGAGTTTGTCTGGGAGTGCCAAAGAAGGATGACTTGAGAAATGAGCAGACAAAGGCAAGAAGGGTTTCTGGGAAATGAACACAAGAAAGGGCTTCTGGGGTAGAATGAGGTGGATCAGAAGGACAGACTGCCTTAACACAACAATGAGGGCTGTTGGGTTGTCCCTAGTAAAGTTAATTCTGGTATTTGTCACCATGAAAATATTGCTATGTTGCCATTAAATGGAAGGTTACAATAGCTGTTTAAAGAGAAGAGGGTCAAGGCTTAAGGTAGAAGAGCTCAGAGAAGGTCTAATGGGTGGCCTCAAGGGTGAGGAGCAGCATTGTGCACGTGGGGAGCTCATGCTCATGGATGGTAGAGACAGCCACCGTTGGCATGTCACCCAGATGCAGGTTCAGAGGCTGATGGCTGGGCTCATGGTGAGAGCTGGCCAGATGACCACGACAGAAATGACTTAGGGGTAAAAACCTTAAATTGACACAAAGCCAGTGTTGCTAAGATGGACAGTAACAGGAGAAGCAGAAACCTGGCCTGCAATCGCAGGACCCAGGAGGCTAAAGCAGGAAGACTTGAAATTCAGGTTCAGCCTGGGAAATTTAAGAAGACCCCATCTCCACATTTAGAAAAATAGAAAGACTGGAGTTACAGCTCAGTGTAGAGGGCTCGTCCAGCTTGTAGAGTCCTGGGTTCAGTCCTCAGTACTGGGGACAGGGAAAACAGAACCAAGTGAGGAAAGGACTCTGAGACTTGAGAGAAAACAGGGAATTGGAGAGAGTAATGTTGTCTAGAAGTGTGGGGCAGTCCAGCAAGGAGTATTGCCAGAAACCCACGAAGAGTCCAGCAGAGCCGGTGCTTATACCCCAAAATAGGAAATCTGAGTTTTTTCTTGGGGTTTTTTGTCTCACTGATGAAAAATCTAAAAACAGACTCAAAATGGAGCTTGAGGTCAGTTTACTCGAGTTTTAAAGAATAAAACCCAGGCAGGCAGGCAGGCAGGCAGGCAGGCTGGCTGTAAATCTTGCTGTACCTAGAGGAGAAGAGTAAACAAGAGAGGAGGCAAAGTCATGCTATTTGAAAAGCTGGCACAGAGGTCAGAAGGGGAGTTTTACAGAAAGTTTAAGGAAGCCCAGAGTACAAGGGAACATGTGCCGAGGCTCTGGTTGTATCTGAAAGGAAAGATAGAAGAGAAGAAGAAATAGTTAGGGCTTTCCAAGTCAGGATTCCGAAAGGTTGGGCAGTCCCAGCCAAGCCTCATGGTGGCTTATGGGTGGGGGTTGGAAATGCTGGGAAGGAAAAGTACGTTGTCTTATGATGAACCCATGCATCATTTAGCCAGATCCTTTTCTTGCCCGACTGAATTAACTATTTTTTTTAAAAAAGATTTATGTATTTATTATGTATACAACATTCTGCCTTCATGCCAGAAGAGGGCGCCAGATCTCATTACAGATGGTTGTGAGCCACCATGCAGTTGCTGGGAATTGAACTCAGGACCTATGGAAGAGCAGTCAGTGCTCTTAACCACTGAGCCAGCTCTCCAGCCCCTGAATTAACTATTTTTAAAGAGCATTTCTTTGTTATTTTTTATGTGTATGGGTGTTTTGCTTACTTGTATGTCTCTGCACCACGTATGTGCAATGCCCGTGGAGCCCAGAAGAGGGCAGTGGATCCCCTGGGACTGGAGTTGCAATTGGCTGTGACCTGTCACGCTGGGATTGAAACCTGGTCCTCTGGAAGAGCAGAGGTTCTTAACTAAGGAACTATCTCTCCAGCCCTTTTCTTAACCTAGAGATGGATTCCATTCCTTAACAAAGGATGAGAAGGGTTGAGCAGTGGAATTGCTTTTGTCTTCCATTCCATGTAGAAGTGGGTAGAAGCAAGAAGAATCATGAATTCAAGGTTGCTCTTGGCTGCCTGCAGAGGCCCGTCTGGGCTATATGAGACTCTGTCTCAAAATAACAAAAACTCAGTGCTCTGAGCCAGAGCCAAAGATTAATTAATAGGAGGTTTGATTCAAGTAGCAAAGTTAGGAAAAGGTGAGAGACCCAGTGCAATCCTTATGAGGAGTTTGAGGGAAATACTAGACTTCCTAAGCTGTCTGCAAGAACCTTGGATGTGCTCCAAGCTTTAGTACTTCTGAACCATGTCCTACATGATTGAGATCAAGAGATAGGTTTCAGCAGTATCAAAGAAACAAAGTTTTGTTTGATTTTCTTAAAAAGTAGTAATGATCTGGGATTATTTTTGTTTGTTTTTGGTTTTTTTTGAGATAGGTTTCTCTGTAGCTTTGGAGCTTGTCCTGGAACTAGCTCTTGTAGACCAGGCTGGCCTCAAACTCACAGAGATCCACATGCCTCTGCCCCCTGAGTGCTGGGATTAAAGGCGTGCACCACCACCACCTGGCCCAATGGTCTGGGATTCTAAGACAGTGACTCAAACCCCATGGGCTTGTGTCTCCTGGCTGAGTGCCACCTTTCTCTCTTTTATTTCTTTTTTACAGATTTATTTTTATTTATGTGTATGTGTGCTTGCCTGCTTGTATTCTGTGTGTGTATAACATTAATGTCAGTGCGGTACCTGTGGAGGCCAGAAGATGACATTGGATCACCTAAAACTGGAATTATAGGTGGTTGTACCTCCCTATATGGGTGCTGGGAACTGAACCCAGATCCTTTGCAAGAGGACCAAGCCCTCTTAACCGCTGAGCTATCTCTCCAGTCCCCGAGACCCCGAGCTCTGCTGCCACAGTGGGAGTGGGAGTCTGCCAGTGTTCCTATCTCAGTCCAGAATGTGCTGATGCTGGGCTGAGTCCAGAGTCCTAAAGAGGATAAGCATGTGATCCCTCAGGTCTTAACTGTAGGCAGTGAGCCCTTTGGTCTTTGCAGAGAAAGCAAAGCCAGGAGGAAAGAAGCCTAAAGAAGAAGGCTGGATCCACTGGCTGATGGTATGAGTGCCCAGAGCTCTGCCACCTGCAGTTAAGATTTATGGCATGTCCTTTCACCCGAACAAGAAGAATGGTCTCAGTCACCAAACTCTTGTCTCTGCCTTGGTATTTGGTGTCCAGACAATGCCATATAGCTTTCATAGGTTCCTTCCCTTAAGTTCTTTATTTCCTTGAGAATCTGAAATGATTGATTAGATGCATAGCAGTTGAAAATAACGGGTTAAAATTAGTTGTAGGGCCTGAGAAAAGTGTAATTCTCCCTGTGATCAGCAGCCTCATCAGTAGCTTGGCCAAGGCATGTCAGCTCACCTGCTGTCTGTCTGTGAGAAAAACAGCAAGGAAAAAAGAACACAAAAGAGAGAACCACAACAGTGTCTTCCAATTTACTGCATGAAAGATGAGTGGGTGGAGTTTGGGCTTATGGGCTGAGCTGTAGGGAGGGCAAAAATATTTTCTGCTCCAGTCTCGTTCCAAGTGTTGGTCTGCTGTCACAAAGAGACTCACTCGCTCTGTTTGTGTATAAGTGCCTCTGTTGGTCTTGTTAGCCAGAATGAGATGATCTGAAGTGGGTTTGCATTCTCCTCTCCTTAGGTTGCTGACCTGGAGTCTGGCAAACAGATCCAGCTGATCAACAGGAAGTCTCTGCGGTCTCTCACTGCCCAGTTGCTGGTGTTGTTGATGTCTTGGGAAGGAGATGCCTATCTTTCTGTTGATGAGCTCAGGAGACATTACGAAACCACGCACAGTACTCCTCTCAACCCCTGTGAATATGGATTCATGACCTTGACTGAGCTACTGAAGAGTCTGCCTTACTTAGTGGAGGTACATGTGAGAGAGGGCTTTAGGCCATCGTATTGGAAGAGTCCTGTTAGTCTGCATTAGTGTGTGTAGAGCTGGAGGACAGCAGAGGTCCTGAACTTGGTTGGCTATTTTTCTTTCTTTCTTTAAGTAATTTTTTTATCTTTTGAAATTGAAATATAATCAGTATCATTCCCCTTCCATTTCCTTTCCCATCCCCATGATACAACCCCCTCTTTGCTCTCTCTCAAATTCATGGCCGCTTTTCTTTTTAAAATTTGTGTTTACTTATTTACTGTTAGATCAGTTTATTTTATTTTATGTGTATGAATGTTTTGCTTGCATTTATGTATGTGCATCAGGTGCATGCCTGGTGCCAATGGAAGTCAGAAAAAGACTTTGGAGTTCATGGAACTGGAGTTACAGATGGTGGTGACCTTTCATTTAGGTGCTGGGAATTTTTTATTTTTTAAAAAGCAGCATTTCTTTCTTTCTTTCTTTCTTTCTTTCTTTCCTTCCTTCCTTCCTTCCTTCCTTCCTTCCTTTTGTATACAATGTTCTGTCTGCATGTGTGCCTGCCCATCAGAAGAGAGCACCAGATCTCATAGATGGTTGTGAGCCACCATGTGGTTGCTGGGAATTGAGCTCCGGACCTCTGGAAGAGCAGCCAGTGCTCTTAACCACTGAGCCATCTCTCCAGCCCAGGTGCTGGGAATTTAACCCAGGTCTTCTGCAAGAGCAGCAAGTGTTCTTCACTGCTGAACTATGTCTCTCCATGCCACTTTTCTTGTTCGTGTGTGTGTGTATTGTTGAGGGGGTATTGTTTGGTGTGTGAGCAATGTCTCTTCATGCCACTTTTTGTTTGGGGGGGGTGTGTGTGTCTGTGTGAGTGTTGTTTGGTGTGTGTGAGTTCCTAAAACTAAACATGGCCTGCACACTCTGTATGTGTATGATATCAGGGTTGACCACTTGGTGTTAGATAACAATTACGGGACTGTTTCCTGGAAACGGCTGTGTCTCCTACTCCTCAGCTTTCCTTAGTTGCCTGTACTTCTTTGCCTTGGGTTGGGGGCCTTGTGAAATTTATCCCTTGTCCTTTTTTAGGTAGCCTTGTTGATGTAATTTTGTGGGTGTGCCTTGCCTGTCATTTCTAGAAGACACATCTCAGCAGACTTCTAGTTCCTCTGGTTCTTGGAATCTTTCTGTCCCCTCTTTTGTGATGTTCCCTGAGTCTTAGGTGTAGGAGTTGGATCTGTTGGAGCTAGGCACTGCATTATCATTTTTTCTCTGCATTTGGATCAGTTGTAGTCTTCTATAATGGTTGCCATCTGTTGCAAAAGAAGCTTCTTTGATGATGCGTGAGAGGTACACTTGTCTGTGGTTGTATAGCCATTTTTCAGATAGATAGCCATATTCAGGTACTGAGGCCCAGAAAGTGAGGAAACCCTGCTGAAAATGAGCAGGAAAGTCAGGAAGAGAGTCTAATGCTGATGCCTCCACTGGCCTATGTGACAGCGTCAGGTGACAGCAGTGGAGGTTAAAAAAGAAGGTTAGCTCTATGCACGTTTTCAGAAATGGCTCTTGTTGCTGAAAAAAAAAATGAGAAGACTCTGCCACTTGGCAGCACATAGAAAAACCCAGGACAAGTGATAGAGCTCTTATCCAAGAAAAAGTCTAACTGAACAGAGGAGCTGCCCATGGGGGCCATGTCTTTATTTAGTTCTAGGACTGGGAGTCACAGATGGTATCTCTGAGTTCCAGGACAGCCAGGGCTATGTAGAAACAAAAGAAAGGGACTAGGCAGTGGTGGTGCATGCCTTTAATCCCAGCACTCTGGAGGCAGAGGGAAGTGGATCTCTGTGAGTTTGAGGCCAGCAGGGTTACACAGAAAGGCCATGTCTTGAAGAAAGAAAAAGAAAGAGGAAAGTCAGTCTAGAGCAGTTACGATAAGAAAGACCATAAGCTTGTTTACACTTCACTACTGATAACAGGTGTCAAGACCTAATTGGTTAACAACCAGTCTTCAGATAACTCAGAAGGCACCTTCTAGCAAACCTAATTAATGTGAGTGAGTTCCATCCCTCAGATCTGCCAGTAGAAGAGAACTGACCCCTGCTGGTTGTCTTCTGATGTTATATGCTTGCTGAGGCATTTGAAGTTATGTACACATACAAACACACACACACACACACACACACACACACACACACGCACAATGTAAAAAACTAAAAAAAGTTAAGTCTTTACATTAACCCTAGGGGCAGAAAACCCAGATAACATTCAGGCTTTTTTATTTTTTATTTTTTTAAATTGATATTTATTGAGCTCTACATTTTTCTCTGCTCCCCTCCC